>JAHPZR010007950.1:5000-25498 GCA_019787425.1 Platygyra sinensis | reverse complement strand
TCCTACCCTATTTATGACCTGACCAAAAATTCGAAACCCTATTTATGACTTGACCATTACCTCAAAATCCTGTTAAAATACGGTGAACAGAATTTTTGAAGGAAGTTTGGTGATTTTTCGCTTTGTGATAATGGTGCAAAAGTTTCTTAAAAACATAACCATAGTAATCAAGGCTAGATATCAAACACCATACCCTATTTATGACCGAAATAGCCAAAATCAGCTAAAATTGATACCCTATTTATGACCAAAACGGCTGAAAAACTATACCCTTTAGGGCCGCACATACCTATATAGCCCATATAAGGGAGTACCCCCCCCCCCCGGGGACATGAGCAACACGCGTCGAGCGCCGAAGTCTGTGGAAGTAGTCCGCTCTTTGCGCGACAGCTAAACACCAGAAACACGGAAAATGGAATATAGGGTCATGCATGCAGCCTCCATCTCAGCAGTTAGACCGTCTTCTCCATCTCTCCAGCAAACCGCCTGTTCTGCAAGCTATGAACTCTTAGACGAACCCCAACTAAACATACACGCCATTTTTATATCCTTAAAGATAACGTCACAGTCGTAGAAATTCGTAAAACAACAAGAAAGCGTTTTCTCCAGATTAGTACCCAGTCTCTTTCATTGTTTCAAGAGCGAGTGGACTGGGATGGATAACTCTTCCCAGTTTTCACTCATTCTTCTGCACGTGCAAATGGCGGCCAGATTTAAGATTCACTGAAGAAAGTTCATGAAGCTAACCATAATATTTTAGTACGATGCCTACCAGGACAAATGCGAGAACTGCTTCTGAGACTTTCGAATGGATTGGAAATGGAAGGATAGACGATGGAAAAATTTTTTATAGGTAACAAGCTTAATTTGAAAGTTGATGGACCTGGCGAGTCACAAGTTCCTAGCCTTCCTTCGACCTTCCATATATTAAAGCTTAGTAGTGGGTCGTTTATAGATAAAGGAGATGCTTGCAAGAATGCTCGGATTTTGTCTAACGTTACAATTAAGTTGACATCTTTCCGTGAAAAACATACCAAGTACAATGTTTTGTTCCTGGGACCGGTGTAAACATGACATCTGAGACCGGGGGCTCTCTTTATACGGGCTGTATGGATATGTACGGCCCCAAAGGGTATGGGTTCTCAGCCGTTTTGGTCGTAAATAGTGTATCCATTTTGGTCAGTTTGGTCTCAAATAGGGTCGTTTTTTTTTCACTCCAGTTGTGAATTGGGATGTTTTTCAGAAGAAGCTACTTTTTCATCATTATCGACAAGGCCATCATCAAAAAGCTCAAGATTCATAAATTATGTTTAGGGCAACTGGGCCAGCTGCAGTGCTCATAGTTAGGGTGGTGAATTTTTGGCAAATTCACAGACAGGGTGGTGAAAATCACAGATTTTGGTCATAAATAGGGTTTTGGGAAAGGGGCAACGAATCCCCACCCAATTTCTCTGGGAGTACCCCCAGTATTTGAGACAGTAGAGTACAAGCCTGGAAAAGGTTGTGCATTGCATTACATCAGTACAATGACCTACTCCACTTGCCCACCTCTAAAATTGTTTCGCGTTATGTGCAAAAGAGGTGTAAATTCATTGTTTACTTCTTTTTTGCAGTGTAACACTTACATGTAACGCTGCATGGCCTGCAGTCTCCCTTACATTCTCTCTGTCAGACCTGAGCCTGTTTACACATTGCAAAATATCAAGCCTACCATTACAGTGCGCATTATAACTTTATAAGTAGCTGAAATAGATGATCGTGACCAGCCTCATAGTTCTGTTCTGCAGGATGTAAGAACCCCCTCCCATTAGGCCCTATGTACCCTGTTTTTGCTTCTTCATACTGATAAAATGCAGTGCACATAGGAAGACAGCTTTGTAGGCATGTATAATGGATTAGTTTTCATATTCTCTCTCTGCATACTTAGCCAGTTCAAATTTAATGGAAACTTGGTCAGTTGTGAAGATGACGTCATTATTAACGGCAACGAGGATGAGTGCTTTATCGGACATGTTGAGAAGTTATATGAGCTTGAGGGAAGTGATGATCCCAACAGAGCCATAATACAGTGGTATTTCAGTTATGAAGAACTGCTAACATTAGCAAAAGGGAGGATTACTGTTGATATTGCAGAACCTTGGAGAGAATTATTTTCACCTTCTAGTGACAGTATTTATAATCATGGTGTCGAGGATATTGATGCTGAAACCATTTCAAAGAAGTGCACTGTTTTAAGGCTCAAACCACATGATCTGTTACCGGACTGCTTACACAGTACTGACCAGAAGGACTTGTTTTATGTCCGTTACAAATTTGACAGGCATTTTAACCTTCATCCTGTCAATAAAAGAGTTGCATCAGAGTCCACATCAAAAAGGGAAAGTAGTACTACAAATCATGTTAAAACTCCAAAGACTCCCAGAAGGGAGTCTACAAGAAACCAGAATCTTGTTAGAGAGATTAATGTCAGTAGCAATGCAAAAACACCGCAAGTAAGAAAAACACCAGCAAAAGGAAAAGGTAAGGAATCTAGTCAAGTGTGGTATTGTTATTACCTTTTTTGATGTGTTCTGTAATGGAAGTTTAATCAACTTTTCTTGAGTGGGAGGCGCGGTGGCCTCAGGGTTAGTGTGCTCGACTCAGAGTGAGCAGTCCGGGTTTGAGCCCTGGCCAGGGACATTGTGTTGTGTTCTTGGGCAGGACACTTTACTCTCACGGTGCCTCTCTCCACCCAGGTTTATAAATGGGTACTAGCGAATTTAATGCTGGGGGTAACCCTGCGATGGACTAGCATCCCATCCAGGGGGGAGTAGAAATACTCCTAGTCTGCTTCATACTACAGAAACTAGGATAAGCTCTGGCCTGATGGGTCACAATTGACTGATATGCAGACTTATTTTTACCTACTTTTCTTGAAGCTTATGTTACTTTTTCTTGTGATTGAATGCACACCAGTGTTTGTGCTACAGGAACCTTATACAGAATTAAATTTATAACTGAGATACATCACCTGATTATTGAAGAAAAAGGTGACAAATGTGATTAAACCGTTATAATAGTAAAAAATTGTGAATGGGTATTTAATTTGTTTAAATGAAAGAATTAATATTGCTCTTGTGCAGCTGTATGCCATTCAGGTGATTTTATATAACTTTGTACAAATGTTTTGGCTTGTCCATAGATATTCCATCAGTGATGCACAAAAAGCAAAACTCCCTCTCAGAACAAAGCTGTTATGAGAACTAGCAAATGTGTGATACCCTTGGAGCCATTAGTTTTCAATGGCAACAGTGGAACACCTATGAAACGAAGAGCAAGTCGCAGTATTCCTGACGAATCTAGTGTAACCTCCAAGAAAAGTAGAGGCAGCCAGAGTGTGAAGAACACAAAAGGAATAGTAAATTCTCCAAGTCAAAGATATGGTATGATTATGGTGTGCTATATAGCAAATGCATGTACTCTCCATCGCACCTGTTGTTTGGGGCAAAAAATCTCGACTGAAAAAATATCCTGGGTAAAAAGCCTAGTAGGGAAACTTACCTGACCTAACAAATTGATGAAAAGTTTCTGAAGATTTGTCTATTATTTTTGCTACAGTTTCCTGCCAAAGTGCCAGTCCTTAAAAATCCACGACTTTATTTAAAGTGGTTTCTATTTGTTGCGCATGTATGTGAGATTTATGCTCTCTAAAGGTACTGCAGAAGTTCTGGAGCAAGTATTGGAGACTGAATCAAGATGTAGTGATGATGACGAGAATGATAGTGACAATGACAGTGTGTTTCATCCAAGTGATGTCAGTGATGATGACGATGATGATGGCGATGATGATAGCGATGATGATGGCGATGATGGCAATGATATTCTTTGGGTGGCGGAAGCTAAGAAGAATACAGGAAGTAAGATTTTTAGTGTTTTATGTCCTATTAGAAACTGCATGTAGTTTGTCAAATATCAAGCTCTTAAAGGGGCTCAGTCACTTTTGAAAAGCTTAGCTAAACTTTTCAAATTCGTTGTTTGCAATCCGTGTCAATCTTCTCCATCCTTAACCATCCTTGATCCTTTATGGTTTATTATTATCTCTTTGATGTTTTTCTATCTTTATAAAGTGTTATTTTTAGGTTTCCTTCAATGTAACGGTTATTTTTTTTCGATGTTCAAAATAACTCAAGATGCCGTGACTGAGCCCCTTTAACCTTGACTTGAAGAACTCAAACTATGAAATGTAAGCTGTAAGACAATCGAGCCACGGTAAAGTATAATGATGCAAGTGGTAACACGTCAAGCAAGAGCTGGGCATTGATGATTGAACACAAAACATGTAAACTTGAGGAACTTTGACTTGCTGTCATTTACAGTGTAATAAGTTATTATTTTCTGTTATGCTGGAAAGTGTTATTTTATTAACAAAACAGTCAGTGGTACTTATTTTCAAAACAGTTAAAAGCAGGCCAACACCAGGACGTGAAGGCTTGAGGTCTTCAAAGAAGTCAATAACATTCACCTCTCTACAAGAAACAACTAAAGGTAACAACAACATAAATTAAAATACTTATCCAGCCCTGGTGAGGCTCATTGCATTTTTGTTCTGGACTCTCACAGGACTGTAATCCCCCAGGGGTATAGATGGGTACAGGTTGATTTCATTCCCCAGGGGGAGAGAGTACTGTGAATTTCTGGGTGGGATATTGCCTGCTGACTTTATAACCTTACCATACCAGACTGTGTTCAGCTGAATTTTGCAAGCCTCTTCTCCTTACCACATTTCCAACTGGCTACTTTCCTTTGATCCACTGGGAGCATGGTAGTAACAGCTTGTGAATAAATTATGTTTGCTGCAGGAAAGCCCGCCACAAAAACTCCATCCAGAACCAAATCATCCCAGAAAACACCTCTAAAGACCCCAACACAGCATAAAGTGAAAGCTCCAAGGACAAGTCACAGGACGCCCAAGACTGCAGTTGCAAACAGTGCCAAGAAACCATCCAGGAAGAGCTTAATGACACCAAGCATTCCGGAGAGGCAGCAGCCGTGCAAGACACCTGGCACACCACTTGAACTGGCAAGAAAAAAGTAAAGATATTTTTTAAAAAATCATACTTTTCTTCCAAAGAGGATTTTTGACAACATTGTTGGTTTTTAACTTTCATTAGGTTAGGTCACAATAGTTACTGACATTAATGAGAAGCAGAGCCATGTCAAAAGTTTACGGGGCTGAAATTTGGATCTCAAATGTTGGGGGGTGTTGCCTTAGTTTGTGGTGTGCTATTGCATATTCTGAAAGTATATTCTGAAAGTTAATGTATGTTTTACTCTTATTTCATTTGCGGTTTTGGTTTTGATTTTAGACTGCATGTGTCTGCAGTGCCATCATCTCTTCCATGCCGAGACAAAGAGTTTACAGACATCTATAACTTTGTCGAGGGAAAACTTCTTGACGGCACTGGAGGGTGGGTATTACTGTGAATAACCCAGTGACTATGAACAGTAAACAAGTTTAGTATGACAACCAGTAAGTTGTTGAGAATGAGATGCTACACTGCTTAAAGTCTGTTTTTCTCTTGAAATTAGGCAGGGTGTCTGGGACGAGAGGGGAAAATCCCTCCCCTCCCCTCCCCTCCCCTCCCCTCCAAATCAAGAATATTGCGCCAATTTCGCGGGCCGATAGATTGAAATGCGCATCATGTGCATCGAGTTCATTTCGGCATGCGCACTGAGGGTATAAAAGCGTTTTCAAAACGGATACGGCGTTGTAGTGTGGACGGGCGAAAACGATACGAAAACGATAAGTGTGGACGCAAATCTTTTTGAAAACGGAGCAAAACAGCGTTTGAAAACGAATTAGTGTAGGCGGGGCCTGAGAATGCTACTATAAACATGTAACTGAACAACAACAACAACAACAACAACGACAAGGAAGAAAGGTTGCATAAGCAACAATAAGGAAAGATATTAAAGGCGCAGCGCACTACCCATAATACCTTTCCGCTTTATTGCGTGGGACAATCTTTCTTGAAACAGCTGTATAATCTCTGCGAGTTAATTTGTGTTTTTGTGTGTTTAGCTGCATGTACATCTCGGGAGTTCCAGGCACTGGAAAGACAGCCACAGTACATGAAGTCATACGCAGCATAGAGGAGGCTCAAGATGACTTGCCTGAGTTCACTTTTGTAGAAATCAATGGGATGAAGTTAACAGAACCAGCTCAAGCTTACTCCACCTTCCTCAAGGTTAGTGCAGTTGATACAAGACAATACGTTTTCAACAAAGCTTCACCGCTGACATTCGTTTCAATTTTGAAAAGGATTTGGGAAGCAGGAAAACTATGAAAAATAAAGTTGTCTCTGGAAAAATTCTGAAGATCAACTACCCTTTAAAAACATGATTCCATGCAATGTGAGGCGAACTTTTGAAGATGGAAATTTACTTATGGCGTTGATGTCTTTGTCGAACATATATAAACTGGTCCCTTGCCTGTTTTCCTCAGTTCCTACTTGCGAGAGGTTTCTTCTCGCGTCTTAAACAAAAAATGGCAAAAGTCAAAGACCGTCATTTAAGTTTGTTGAAATTATATTTCACTGATCATTCTTAAATTGTCTACAGCTGCTAACAGGACAGAAGGCCACACCCGAGCACGCTTCCAATCTTTTAGACAAGTTATTTAACACACCATCACGTGACAGGGATCCTGTTATCCTATTGGTGGATGAGGTATAGCTGTAAATGGCGTAAGCGCTGCGAGATTCACTTTTGCGCTTGAGATTTGTTTGCACAGGATCGCGAGTCACGTGCTATCGACTTCGAGTGACGAGTTCTCAACTGCGATTCACGAGCTTCCGACTACGGGTCACGTGCTCCGGACTGTGAGCCACGTGTATCACTGCGTCTTTCATGCGTGCAGACGTAAATAGGATCCCACAACGATGACGGTAACGAGAACGTCACCAAACAAAAGGTTTAATGAGCAAAACAATAGCTGTGCACGTGCGGTATAAATCTTTGTACATTTCCTTGCAGTCCTCTGCAAAACAACAACGTGAAATGACCAAATTCTGCGTTGTCTGAAGAACGTGACCTACGACGGCTAATTTTTTAAAACTCTATTTCAAATTTACTGCGGTGTCCCAGATTCAGTGTATTTGCTTCCATGATTTTGTGAGCTGTATGCTAAGATTACGAAACACTTTTTTCATTGTGAAGTTCTGTATTTTTCAAGGCAATGGAAACGCTTTCTCAACGCCTATTCGCAGGAATAACTGATGACATAGCTTACTGTCTTTTCAGCTGGATCTGTTATGGACTCGTAAACAACACGTGCTTTACAATCTGTTTGAATGGCCCACACGGCGACACGCTCGGCTTATTGTGCTGGCCATTGCTAACACCATGGATTTACCAGAAAGAATTATGATGAAGCGTGTCTCAAGCAGGCTGGTAAGGACTCCACATATTAGGCTTCTTTGTTTTTTGTATGCTTTTCCTGACAAATTAATTTACAAATCTATAATAAAAATACAGATGGTCGCATTTTCTGTTTACTTACTGATTTAGTAAGAGAAATGAAACACATTTTGTTTTGTGTGTTTTGGCTCGAATTGGCCAAGCTCGCCTTTTTCGTATTTATTACTAAAGCGACCTGGCGTAACCTGTGACGTCATGATTGCGTTCCAATTTACAGAATTCTCGTGCGTATTTACTCTGTCTTTGATTCAGTGGATAATGAGATTCCAAAACTGACTGAAAAACTACGGCATGTATTCTTAATGCTGTAAGCAAGCCTGAACGTAAAATGACTTTTTCATCTGCTTTCAGGGCCTGACTCGGTTGACTTTTCAGCCTTACACGTTTTCACAGCTCCAGCAGATTGTCATGTCTCGTATCGAGGGGTTGAAAGCCTTTGAACCTGATGCCATTCAACTGGTCTCCAGAAAGGTAAAAATCGTGATTTCCCAGAACGAAATTCAGAAAACTTGTAATATTTCTATATGCTCCTTTTCACCAATTCAAAGTGAACAGACTGCAAATTATAGTAGTTGCCAAAAGGTATCTACGGGTTGTAACTGTTCATCAGTAGGATGCCTAAAATGTGTGCAATTCGACACTTGGTTTCGGCTCCATTAAATTCTATACCAATTGCAGAACATTTCAGGAGGAGCCACCCACAATGTGAGCACAGTTACAGACAACACATATAAGTGAGGAAAATAACTCAAAGTGAAATTAAGACGTTATTTAACGAACTAAATATACACGTCAATTAAATTGATGAATAATGCGCGCGCACAAAATAAAATTGCGCGCGCACAAAATAAAATTGCGCGCGCACACGGGCCATGATACACAACAAATCTATGTAATAAATAAGTAATGTTAGATACGATGGTGCAATTCATGCTTGGATTGCTAATCTCATCTCCCGCCGGGGTGCATTCTCATTCTTTTAATAGCTTTCTTTTCTCTGAATCTCCATTGGAAACAGAATAACTGTTGGCTGACAAGAAAACCTTTGATTGCTTCAGTCTCCAGATTCATATAGTACATCGTCTTTTCTTTGTATTAACATTTCACTAATGTAAAAAACTGTAAAATACGAGTGAATAAAGTTAGTATTGTTATCCTGCGCGCCTCTGCAATTTCAAGTCCACTTGAGCAACTCTATAGATTCTCAGAAGCATTTTTCACAAGGTCTATTTTTCAAGACGTTGTGATTAGCGAGTAAATTGTAGCAGCAGTAAATTGTTTTTTTTTCTCATGTTACAGGTTGCCGCCGTGTCTGGTGATGCACGCCGCTGTTTAGATATATGCCGCAGAGCAGTAGAAATCGCAGATTCACGTGCCAAAAAGAAGGGAACCACATTGGTTGGAATGAGTCACGTGGATTTAGCTTTGCAAGACATGTTCTCGTCACCTAAGATACGAGCCATGAAGTAACCGTTTAGTTGTATTTTTTTTTTTTTTTCAAGTTGCTGTCCTTGCTGTTTGTTCACTAACTTTGCATGGCAGGCGCGATGGCCTCATGGTTAGTGCGTTCGACTGTGGAGCGAGCGAGCGGTCCGAATTCGAGCCCTGGTCGGGAACATTGTGTTGTGTTCTTGTGCAAGACACTTCCCTCTCACATTGCCTCTCTCCATCCACATGTATAAATGGGTACCGGCGTATTTAATGCTGGGGGTAACCCTGGGATGGACTAGCATCTCATCCAGGGGGTGGGGGTAGAAATACTCCTACTAAGGTTTCATGATAGAGAAACCGGGATAAGCTCAGACCAGATTTGCCACTTCGCTTGCATGCAGACTCAACCTTTTTGACCCACTAACTTAACCTGTTTGTTATATTCCAGGTGCTTGTCACAAGTAGAAAGTCTTTTTCTGAAGTCAGTTATTGCTGACTTTCGTAGCTCTGGACTTGAAGAGGCAACTTTTGGTGATGTGAGTTGATAAGTAGTATAAAACTAGTATTTAGCTTTACTAAGATCATTAAATCCCTCAGCTATAGAAACTGAAACAAGTTTCTCAAGGAATGTTCCCCTGGGAGTTTTACATTTGCGAATTTCCTATGCCTGTATCGACGTAACGTACTCTTACAGAAAACCCGTACAGGTCTCGGCGTTTGATGCAAAACTCCATTGTGTTATCTCAACCGCACACAGTCACAGGGTTTACAAAAGGACTTTCAAGTGTGACTTCTTACTGAGCGTCCGAAACTGTTTGCTAATTTGTCTTATTTCTTGTTCATTCTAGGTGTTTCAGCAACTCAATGATTTTTGTCGAATTGAGGGTAGGTTTATTTTTACGTGAAAATCTTTGTTTGACTTGTACAGTCGTCGCGGTCATGCCTAATTTTTTATTACCTCATACTTATATCTGGGACACATTTATTTGTAGGACAGCGATCACCACAACAGGTCCGGCTACTCTGGTCACTGTGCGTATATCAAGAAACCTGTGTATCATATTTAGTTTTCATCATTTAACCCACTGATTTAATTTGTAAGCCATCTTACACTGTATCAAGTTGGATAGCGCGCGATAAACTTGGACTTGAACTTGCCTGGCTTGATGTTAAGATGAAATTGCTGTTTAGCCTCGACGGTTACTTTGGTTTTGAATGCAACATAATTTTTAGAAAACAACTGTAAACTTTTTTGAGCAAAAGCTTGTGAAGTTCAACTGTCATATTTGCGTCCTTTTTCACCAGGCCTCTCGTCTCCTACACCATCACAAGCCGCGGCTGTTTGTTGTCGATTGGGAGCCTGGAAGCTACTTTTAGTAGAGTCTGGCCGTCGCGACCTGGAACAGAGAATTCGTTTGAATGTCAATCAAGATGACGTTCTTTATGCTCTCCAAAAGAATCGCACGTGACTACCGTTGAGTGGGATCGTAGTTCACGTGGTTAGGCTTCATCCAATCATGACTCAAATCGTTGTGACGATGTTATTTCAGATGATGTTGAAATTTTTAGTTCCTAGTTGAGTTCGCGTAGAAAAGTATACGTTCATTTTTTTATCAACCGCTATTGTATAGATTTGTAATTTCTGTTATCACTCAAAGTTTTTATGAAAAAAAAGTTGTCCTCAGAAGAACTATTTTTGTAAATTCTATCTTGAATAACGGAAGATGCCAGAATTATGTTTGCCATATTATTGTAAATAGAGCACATAAGATTTTTCAATAAAAATGTTTTCTCATTTTATTCTTGTATCTGTTTAAACGCTACCGCACATGCGCATTTGGTGGCCTAATGGTTAATACGCATGCCCTGTACATCGACCGGTCCAAGTTCAATAACAACAGCAATATCTTCATGATACAAACTAAGAAGTAATGTATCAAACACGAGGGACGGTTTCATTGGGATATCCAAACACCGAGAAAAGAGTTGAAAATACGCCGCGCAGCGGAGTATTTTTGACGAAATTCGAGGAGTTTGGATAGCTGATGAAACACTGTCTCGAGTGTTTGATATATCTTCTCAATCAAAACAAAAACTAAGTAGTTAACGGAGAAGTAAAATCGTCAAAATATATGCTAATTAAGACCGGGTAACCGCAAACCCTCCTTCACCATTGTGATTTTCTTTGTTTCAACTTGATGTATTACTAATGAGTTTGAGAAATACTATTCAAAGTGTCAAAAAAATATTGAAATAAAATAAAAAGCATTCAAGCTAAGGCCGCCGACGCTGTATTGTGTTCCTGAGCAACGCAAGACTCTTTAGTAATAATTCCAAAGTACCTTTATTCACTGAGATGTAAAAATAATTCTATTGAATGAGAACCTGACAACACTGAGGAACAATTTGATGAACTAGAGTGCAGACCAAAGAAGGGACAAACAAAACTCCTAATCATTTCATTTCTGACACTGCCGAAACAGGTTGACGAAACAAAAACTGACCCGAAGTTAACAGTTCAATCGACGCAAGCACTCCCTCAACTCGGATAATAAAGCGAAAACTATGAAAACCCCATTTCATTTTACTTTCGACGAATAATTGCATAAAAAAAGGTTCCCATCGTCGCAGAACCAGGGGCATAGTATTCATTCCGATGATTAAAAGAACAGAAAAACAAATATTCATTTTGTATGCAAGCTTTTTTCTTCTCGAACATGTCTCCATTGTTTCTTTCACACCTGGTCTTCCATTTTTTCGTTCCTATGGTTCCTTGACTTTAACGTGCGTGTTTGTTATGAATTATGAAATGGATGAGTAGTTGTCTCTGGGGTGATTCAAAATAGTTTTAATGGCATTGATTCATTAATCCCAAGAATCATTAAGGAATACGCCATCAGTATCCCTATTTCGAGTTATCTTCGTAGAAAGCATTTAATTTAGCAATCAGACAGTTTGATAGTCATTGCCAACATCGGTAGTTTTCAAACTCCTCAATAATGATTACAGACAGAGGAAACCATGAACTGAAGCGCAAGGCAGAAAAACAAGCCCTGTCAAAGATCCAAGATCCTAAAGAATCTCTACGGATGAAATGTTTAGCACGAGGTGCTAACGGAATACTTGGACTGGGAAGGTAAGGTCATATTTCATCAAATTTCAGTACATTATCGTCTCAGTTGTATCAGCTATACTGGCCGCGACAAATCAGAGACCCTCAAATTTTTAATTTATTAAAAGCTGGGCCGTCACTATCAAACTGAACTAATGCGGTCTCCAACACGGTCAGATATAAAAAGCCCGATTACAGCTATTTGATTTTTTAGGCTGGCAATTCAGCTTATCAGGTAATTGGAAAAAGAATGTTGGTCGCTGAAAAAGGAATAATAAGTTAACAGATAATTTTTTGGACCTCTGCGAGTGGCCTTACCACCGTATGAGAATTTAGTTTCCCTTTATGTCTCGCCACAGTACCATATAGCAGCTGCTTTTCATTTTATTCCACTTGATGAGTTTTTTTCTAATAAATTCGCAAGCAGAAATATCGTGTGAGCCCCAATAAATTTTTCCCTAACCTTTGATAACAAATGATATAATCTAGCGCAAAACTGCCAAGTATAAATGGATGAACGAAGGTCTATTTATAACCTCAAGGCTTTAACTTCTGTTGCTATTGAAACGCGGAAATAAATCCGGTAAAACATTTTATCCGTACGATTTTGAGCCCACGGTTCCAGTCCAGTGGGTGAAGTGGGGTACAACGCTGGTTGTCAGGGTAACAGGAAAATAGAATCTTCGTGACTCGCGAAGGGCGCCATATTTGTTACACACAATAGACAACAACATGGCTGCTACGTCAAGATCTGATACAGAAATGAGACAAAAGTGTAAAAAGATGCTAAATTCCAAGCAAGCCAAAGACCCCGTAGAACGGTTAAGACTTCAATGTCTTAGTCGTGGTTCTGCTGGGATAAAAGGCATAGGGAGGTAAGAGATTGGACGTAGTTTTTACCGTTTAGAATCCGTTTCAAATCATTCTTTTTCGGATTCTTTGTACATAGAGGTAAATATTTGGCTTTGTTTTGTTGAAGAAATTACCGTCTTTTAGCTGGAGGTAAACTTTTTTGAGGACTGTTGTTGAAGTTGAGATCATGTGCTGGCTGTGTGTTGTAAAGAGGATGCTATGAAGGTTTTTCCGGGCAGTTTCCCGACAAATTGCAAAATCTGAACAGATAAGCTTTATATTTTTCGTCCAAAGCATGCCAAGACACAAACTCAGTCGATTTTTCAAAGAGTACTATTCCCTGACATTTCTTGATGGCTGAAATGTAAGCTAAGGTAAAGTGTAACCTCACAGTTCAGGAGCCTGATACAGTGAAAGCAGTTGTCCTAAGGCTGCATGACGCTTACCCACTGGATAAATCGCTATCTAGAGTATAAGTGTTAAGGTATCAGTATACCCCAAGAAAATTTCTTCGCTCTTTCAGATAGAATGATGTCATTGCAATCTTTCATTTAAAAAAAAATTATATGAAAAAAGATTGATTCTATACAAAGTTACAAACGAAAAAAGTTTCTTTGCATAATAATCCCCAACTGATAGCTGTCAACAGGTTGTCACAAGAAGTGAGCCTGCATTAAAAGTTACATGATTAGCAAAGGTTTGTGTTTGTTATAGTCGACAAGCTGGCCTGGGTGTTCTCCATTAATTTTGTAGACTGTTACAAGACTAGTACAAAGAAAGCACCACGGGAAAAATTCAGGGCAAAAGGTTTTAAAAACATTCGATCAGAATCGGGCTAATGCGTTAGCTGGTTACATGTAGCTGCTAGCTACAAAGGTTCCTGCTTTTAGCAGGAGAAGTTATAATAGTCGTTGTACTGGACAAGGAATATGTTTGAAATTTTCTAAGCATTAATTCCTTGGTCCTTTCACCGTTCAAAGCAGTATAAACAGTAACATCTCAACTCAATCAGTATTTGGGGGGTTTCCTTCATGTTATTTACAAGTGGGCTTTTTCGTTGTCTACATCTAAGCTAAGATGTTATAAAAAGCGAAGGAAGAAACAGAAGCGAAAATTATTTTCTTACTAACCTACATGTAGTGAACCTATGTACTTTGTAATATAAGGTGCTATATTCGGAAAACTGTAACTTTTTTTATTTTAGTAAATATACCTTCATAATCTACAATTCAAAGGCTTTCAGAAAATATATACATTCACTTTGGTGTACTTTACTGGGGTTTGCGTCAGACATCTGTGCATAAAGTGGTACCAACGAATGATGGTCACATGGTGGTATGCATGTACTGATACCTTAACAAAACAAACCACACTATTATCCGGTGGATGGCGTTATCCACTTTTTGAACAACCCTCTACTAATCAACACAGGATGGTAAAAGTATTGTTAAACAATTTCAATAAACAGTCACATTCATTGTAGTCAAGCTGGTTACAGATGTCCACACTTTTTTCTTTTTTATAGTGACATCTTCTGAATTATTTATTGTCTAAAAGCAGCTTTCCACCTGCACATACTGTACGTGCAAGCATCATAATGATACAAGCCTTTGTGCTAAAACTGTCACTGTGGTCTGTTTCCACATGACCATGAGGAAAAGTGTAAGCCCAAAGAAATGAGAAAATGTACTCCTTTCCTTTGAGCTTACATGTGTGCTTGCATTAGGTCTGCCTTCATGGCCATGTACTGTATAGTGAAATATTAGCTCTTTTGTACTTGTAATTCTTTCACTTGTGCTTGCATGGCTATATTGAAAACCAGCCTTTGAAATCATGGCAGTGAAAGCCTTCATATCTTAAGCTGGTTCAATACAGTTTTTTCTGGACCATACTTAGCCTTTTCAATTGACATTCTCCCAACCTTCTCTTGATCTGATCGATGTGAAAATTATTAATACCAGTTTTTGGAAAAGGATAGAAGTTTTGTTGGATGGGATTTCCAAGGTGATCAATATTTCCTTGGAAACAATATATCAAAAAATGGAAAATCTATAAAGCATGAACTTTTTATTGGCCAGATCTGTTATAGAAAAGCTGATGCCAATTTCTGAAAATACAATGTACAGTGTCATTGGCAAGGGAAATATGCAAGAATGGAAAAAATTCTGTATGTTTGATTTTGAATAACTTATAAAAACATTAATTCAAACAATGCTTTTTGTGTAATGAAATTAAATGGACTAAAAGAAGGAACGCTAATTTAACAAAATTGCTCCAAAAGACACCCAAATGCACATTGAAGTGATGTCTTGAGGCCATGAAAGTTTTGTCAACTTAGTTTATGTTTTCTTGATCTCTAGAACAAGACTTTTTCTCAACATCGCTGCCATTATAAATTTAGAACAATCTTTGATTTTAGGCGCTCTTTCAAAAATCTTAAAAATGGCTCCATAGTTCATTATAAAACACTAAACATGCATGCCTGATAATGTCAACAATTTCATTCCAAAGGTGTATTAGCATTAATACGCTGGAATATTTGTCAATGAAGTAGGTGAGCGAACCCACAAAAAGTTGCATATTTCCCTTGCCATACATGTACATCATAATTTCAGAAATTGGCATCAGCTTTCCTATAACAGATCTAGCTTAAATAAAATTCATGCTATACGGATTGTCATTTTTTGTCATCGTTTCCATGGAAACATTCCTTAAAAAACACATTGAACCAAACTTCAATCTTTCTCAAACATCTGGTGTAATTTTCGCATCAATAAGATCAAGGAAAGGTTGGTAAAACGCCAGTTGAGAATGCCAGCTATGGGAAAGCAATAAACTGTATCGAACCATCTTTAATTCCCACACCATCTACATACAGTTCCACTTCTTCTGTCATGATGATTTTGTGATCACAGCTAAATCAGTCAAGATGTTTTAAGATACATGTAGAGCTAAATACCTTGTCTGCAATAATGTGGGCAAACTTCACTCAGCAGTCATCTCTTCCTGCTGCAAACGTGACGGTGATATGTTTATTCCACTGGGGAACTTGTCTTTCAGCTCACCAGGAATGGAGGCACTTAAGTTACAGTTTAATTAAGTTAGAATAATTATTGTAGTTATAGCATGTACAATACATGTGCAATGCATGCACACACCATCAAGTTTTCCAATCAGATCACTTACAATGAACAATGTTACATTTGCACTCACATATCAAAGTTTACGATTCTTCTACTCTTTTGTTTCTCTTTTTCAGAGTTTTCAAAATTATGGATGATGACCAAAATAGGACATTAGATTTTAACGAGTTCAAAAAAGGTATCCGTGATTATGGTCTTTACCTGGAACCTAAGGTAATTTGCTGTCATTTGGTATACATATGTAGTTCTAAAAAATGTTGTTACTCACAAATTCACTTTCTTGGTGTATACTACACAATCAAGTTTACTTATAACACAACTGCCTTTTTGCAGGAATTACAAGAGATGTTCTCAGCTTTTGATAAAGATGGTAGTGGGGTTATAGACTTTGATGAGTTTCTCCTTGCACTCAGAGTAAGTCTGATTATACTATTATAATAATCAATCTTTTATATCAATAGGTAATAAACAAATTTGTACAGGACAAACACGTATGAAATTGCAGTACTGTTATAAATTTCTGATTACAACCACATTTATGTTTTTTTGAAGACAAAGGGTATGATTCAACCTCAGTGTTAAATACATGTTTGTCATTCAACAAGGTCTTAAAAAAAATAGATTTATAATAAAAATAATAAAAGATATTCAGTTTTAATTTTACCACTGCCTTGTTTAATTACTCACAAAAGCTAACCTGTCACTGTGTGAATGGCGTGTATTGGTGGCTTTTTCTAAACTTTTTTATTGTTTGAATTTTTATTGTTAGCATAATAAAACCTTTATAATTCTTAAAATGCTATTTTCTTAATGGTGGACTGAAGCTCTGACCTGGTACATAACATACATAACATAGCGCCTACTGAATCACAGACTGTCTACACTGCTCATATATAGACCATCTGTGCACTGGCCCCCGAAAACTTCTTTTGATATATCCCACAGGTCAGAAATCAAATATCTTACATGATCATGAAAATTTGTCTGTACAGCAGACTGATGAACATCTGCTTTGAAAATTATTACCCCATATCTAAAAAAATGTGTTGCTAAGCATACTTTCATGTAGTGCTTCATGTATGCCTACAGTCTACATGAACAGAATATGTGAATGTAAATTATGCAGTCTTGTTTGTCTGGCCAAAGTGGAGATTTATTTATTTGAACGATCTACTACTAACAGTGCATGAGTTGTATAAAAAGTTTCAAACACTGGCCAGTAAATAAATATGTTATTATTGTTGATGGTAGTTTTCATGGATCATTGGAAGATGTGCAATGAATCTTGTCTCATCCTTTTTTAGCCGCCTATGAGTAAAGCTCGAAAAGCTATAATAAATGAAGCATTTAATAAATTAGACAAGACCGGAGATCAAGTGATTACCGTTGAGGACCTAAAGGGGTAGGTGTAATTGTTATTAAGGGCGCGTTCGTTTGGGATCAATCCGGAATAAGAATAATTGGAATAATGTGAGTAAGCGTTTGTTTGAGAACTATTCTCATTCCAGAATACCTGGATTTCCATTCCTACTATTCTGCTCCCAGGAGCTGAATAGCCGGAATATATTCTTATTCCGGAATATCCCAAATGAACGCGCCCTAAGAGACTTGTATATAACATTAAAAAACTGACCAGTTAAATTGTGTTAGTATATACCACACAAGTGAATAGTACTTTTAGCGTGCGCTGAGTGCCTAGCTCAGAGATGATTAGACAAGTACTATTCACCTCCAAGCAGCCAAAGAAAAACAAAATGGCTTTTGTCAGTAATGTTGCTTTTTGGGCCGCTAGTTATTCAGTTTGTGTAGTATACATGTGTACTAAAACAATTACCAGTACTCACCTCAGTGTCGTTGAATAATTGTCAATAATTAATAAAACAAGGCTGTCAATAAAACCTGTAACCTGGGTCATCTGTTATGGCTGAGTTCGCTTTCAAGATGGACCCTTGATGTTACTGGTGAACTGGCTTGTAGTTGATACAGTTCACCTGTAAAGTAGCAAGTTTGCTATGGGTGTGAACATCAATGCTACTATTGACAGTCCTGTAAATTATGCGACAAAAAACAGAGTACCATGTAAATAAAGTTTTCATGATGTAAACACACATGTAGGGAATTTAGGAATCAAGAATTCTGTTGGTTTTTGTATTTATGTATTTTAAGGACAGTGCCTACTTCTGTTAGTGCGCACACGTTCTGCGCATCATGCAAGCCATGGTTTAAGGTGGCCGAACACAGTTTTCAAGTGCCTATGCCTAATTCACCATAACTTTTAAACTATTTATGCTTTGGTGCCCATTTTTTGCAAGAGTCAAGGTCAACCACAGAAATATTTATTCTCGCATTTTGACTAGGGTGTGTGCTGTTGCCATGGCAATGGGGCTGGTTAAAAACAAGGCTTAAATAATGGTTTTTGTTTATTTAAAAAAAATCCAGTTGTTAGATTGTTGTCATATTTTGCACACTAATAATTGACATTAAATCCCTTCTGGCAACACGGTTCTAATAAAATTTTGACATAGGCGATTTTCGTAATTCACCGTTA
The DNA here is from genome assembly GCA_019787425.1 of Platygyra sinensis. Taxonomy (NCBI): domain Eukaryota; kingdom Metazoa; phylum Cnidaria; class Anthozoa; order Scleractinia; family Merulinidae; genus Platygyra; species Platygyra sinensis. The sequence goes on along the minus strand of JAHPZR010007950.1, from coordinate 6,954 downwards.
ATCATTTTCTGTATTATTAAAAATTCCCTATGTCAAAATTCAATTTTTTTTTGATAGATGACATTCACATGGTCTCTGATCTATTTTTCTGCCAAATTTCTTGAAATTCTAATGACTGGATCATTAGAAATCGGCATGTTTCTGCTAAAGCAATCGGTCTCAATTTTTCGAGCAACTGTGCAATTGCGTTGCATTTAACTGGGTTCTTTCAGTAACAAACAAAAGCTGAAAATTGCTGGGTTCTTTGCATCGTTACCTTTTCTAACATATCTTTGTAATTAAAGACTAAAGCCATCAATACACTGCGTTCAATTATAGATAAAAATAACACAGATAGTGCGGGTGTTGAGTAAATAAAATGATCGATCTACTGACGGCATGTTTGTCCTTTGAAATCCTTGTGCATGTGCTAAATATTGCATCAGCAAAAGCAAGCGCGAAAACTGTGTTCGACCACCTTAAGCGTGCGCGTGCTGGGGTTGACATTGACGATCAACTACTCCACCAAGCGCACGACTAAAATTAAAGCAAAATTTTGCTACGGTGACCAAATCAATTTTAATGAACCTGTAGTTAAACCAGGGAGACCAGAATAGCAGCATATCGCTAGCCACGGACTGTTTTTTTATATTTGTTTTCTAAAATGACCAAATTTTATGCTTATATAGCTTCATGCAGGATGACTATTTGACCAATCAGGGCATGTGAATTACAGTATATTATTTAATATTAATATAAAAAGGCCGAGAAACAATTTGTGCGTGACAGTTCCTTATGGACTAGTTTATATAAAGACAACATTTTGTTGTCCATGGGCCAAATTCTTTCTGGTAATCTTACAGTGTATAAGGTTTTTCTAAACAGCTGTTTACTGACCTTTTTTAGAGTTTACAATGTTAAGATGCATCCTAAATACCAGAATGGAGAGATGACAGAAGAACAAATTTTTATAAAATTTTTGAACACTTTTGAAGTTGGCAGTGCTGAAATGGATGGAACGGTAAGATTTTACTGCAGTTGTGTCTTACATACCTTGTAGAGAAACTTGCTACGTTATACAGGCCTTTAGTATATATAAACACACTCCGTGCATGTACATGTAGGTAACACTTAACTCCCTGAGGGTGCGAATGCACACCACTGCTTACATGTGACTCTGTGAATGTTTGATACATTTTTTTGCCACAAAAATATCTTTGTAAAGATCTGCTCATTGAAGTTAACAAATTGTGACCCCTCCTATCCAGAATATGGTTGGCCACCCTGATAAGTTTCTTTTTTTGAGATGCACAGGGAAATTTTGCAAGACTTGCTAAATTAGCTATACATGTAGTTCAAAGGTGCACCTACTGCATGATATTTGAGAGTTGTCAATATGTTGTAAGTTTTTCAGTTTCACATTTTAAAGCAAAAATTACTACCTCCTTCATAGTTGTTAATGTCAATAATAATTCTTAAACAAGCTGATCAATGGCTTTCAATTAGTAATCGCGCACGGACAGGGAGTCTTTATTTGGATGAAGGGTTAAGGTACTGTCCTAGGTCCCCACCTGCTTGTTGAAGTTCTTGGGCAGGACAATTAAATTTCACAGTGCCTCTGTCTAACCAGAAGTAAAATAGTGGCATTTGGATCAGGAAAAGATTATCTGTACCAATCAGAGCATATTTTCAAGAACAAAGATTTGTCAAGATATATTGCTTACATGTACAAGCATTAGGCAAAAAAAGGTTTAAAAGTACTGAAAAAGAAACTAAAAACGTTTTTGATTTACTCGTAAACGAAGTTGTTATCAGGGTGATGATGAAAAAAATTCATTTGCAGGCAAAATGTCTAATTTTTTTACGTCTAAGGTATTCTGCAATATTTTTTTGACATTGTTAACAGCATGTATAATCAGACATGAACATTATGGAAAAGCAAAAAGCTGCAAAGCATTAAATAAAATATACACTT
>JAHPZR010007949.1:45000-46788 GCA_019787425.1 Platygyra sinensis | reverse complement strand
TTTTTTTTTTTTATCCCCATCTCTCTCTCTCAACAACAAACAAACGGAGGAGGCGGACAAGAGAGAGGATGGGGATAAAAAAAAAAAAAACGGCTGGAAATCGAGCTTATAGGTGCCGAGCCGGGTGCGTTTCCTTGGGATGATCGGAATTACAAATATTTAGGATCAGTGATACCGAGAGCCAAGATCACTCGGAACATGGGGCGTCAAAGAAACTGAAGAGTAGGTTTTTGTACATTATGCTAGCATTTTCTCGAGAATTTTAGTGAGGCAAAAGCATTGAGCATTTTTCGAGCATTCAAGTGGCATTTTCTCGCAAAATTAATATTTTTTCCACAGAATATAGAAATAAATATTATTTTTACGAGAAAATGAAGACTAAGCTTAATCTCTTAATATCACCGAAAGGGGAAAAATAAAAAGGATTGACAGAACAACAGATCATTTAGAGAATTATCTTCTGGTGTATTAAAACTTTTACATGCGTTATACGTTTTTGTCAAGCATTCTGAAAATTTAAAACCTCTTTGTGTGAGCATTAACCGAGTATTTTAGTGATATTTTTGGGGCAAACCGAGCATTCTAGTGGAATAAATGGAGCATTAAGGTGGGGCATTTTAGTGGGTAAATAAAAGTTAAAATGTACAAGTCCACACTGCGGAAGTGAGCATAGCCTGCGAACAGGCTCCCAGCGAGGTCGGAAAAAAAACATTCGGCGAGCGAGTGCGAGTCGCCCTCCTCACCAGACCGCTCTTGGCTCGTCCCGCTCGCCCTAGATTACACTCGTCTATCTCACCCTAAACACCGAACCGGGAGCCTGCTCGCAGGCTAAAGTGGGCAGAAAGTCCAGTCACTATTGGGACATCCTGTGCATCATATACGATGCAAAAGAGGATACTCCTGGCGCGTGGGCGGGAAAAGCGAAAGTGAGTCACGGAACAGTTGCATGTCTACGAACTGTAGTAGGTTCTCGTAGGTTTCTACATTGTAAATTAGCTCCTGCAAGGGGAATTGAGGTGAATACGCAATCTGATTTAAGGTAAGTGAGTTGGAAGTACAAAGCACTAAAAAGACACCGCAAGAAAAAGGAGCAACTTCAGAACACCCGGCCACTCACGCCCTCATTAAATCTACTCGTGCGTCTGAGTCTCTTATCTGCATGCTTTCGGAGCGACTGGTTAAGGTGCTAAGCGAAAGCCTCGAACTTAGCTTCACTTTGATTCCTTGTTTGGCCTATCTTTAGCATATCAGGCCTCTCACTCTAATCGAGATGGTTGTAACTGGATCCCAGGAGACCCAAATCACAAAGGTGGTGGTGATGCAAACAGAAAGAAGTCAAAGAAGCTCATTAGAAATCTTTTGTTACTTTATAAATGCACTAGTCAACACTAGTCAGTTTTATAAAATAACTGAGCTGCTGCGCGCGTTCTCACTGGTCAATAGGTGTTTTCTGATGAGAGTATGTAAACACGGCTTTGACGTTTTAGATTTGAGACTATTTTTGAGAATTGCGTTATCAAAGCAATTGAGCACTTTTTGAGCTTTTCCGTGTTTGCATCCCAGGGGGTTGCACTCGATATTTTCTTGGGTGGGGAGGTGCGGTGCGGCCCGGCTCCTCACTCCCTGACCATGTTTAAGACAAAAATCGCTGATTTTCCTACCTTTTTGAGACAGAATTCTGATTTTTTGATTTCCTGTTTAAGACATTTATCCCGAAACCATACCCTGTGTAAGACAATAGTAAATATCGGAACTCTTTCTTATTTAATCCATTGACAATCAAAACTA
>JAHPZR010007949.1:27500-40000 GCA_019787425.1 Platygyra sinensis | reverse complement strand
CTTATCTGGTGAGTAGCATTTTTTGTAGGCGGTGTTAGTATCTTGGCCATCTGTTAGCGTTTTGTTGAGCGTTTGATGCGTTCTGTAGCATTTTGTTATAGTTTGTGAATGCACAGAGTTATGACCAGGAGGTAGTCTGGTCAGTGGCGTTCTTGTAAGCGTTGGACAGTGTCCTGGCCATGGATTAGCGTTTGTTTAGCGTTGGTGTGTTTCATAGCGTTTGCAGCAGTCATATGGCCGTGGGAGCCCTGGGGCTGATGTTGTCCAGCGGCATTCTTGGTTAGTTCATGCGTTGTCTCCCATGTGCTTGCAGCGTGTTTAGTACTCTGTTAGCGTGGCGTTTGTGGGTCAGTTATTTGTCATTTTGCGGTTCTCGGTGTTCCCTCCCTATCCCCCCCTATAATTTTCTTTCCACTGAGCTATCTGGCTCGAGTGTGATGGGTGCCTGAGGGGGGCTTGGCGCGGGGGGCTCGTGGCTTGGTTGCGGGTTTGGCAGGCCAGTTGGGTGTTCTAGTGCCTTGGGGTTGTGATTGCAGTTGCAGCCCCTGGGCTTCTTGGGCACCCACCCTCCACTAGCGACTTGGGCGTTAATTAAGTATCACTTAACACCAAATCCTTATCAAAATGGCTGATGCAATTTGCATCACTTTTGCGAATGCAGTTCCAGTACTGTGCATTAAGAGTGGTTGACAAAATGAAAATTGAGCCTGCGAATTTCATTCTTAGAGAATACCACATAATCTAAGATGGTGGACCATTAAGTGATGATTTTATCACAAAAGAAAACTTCAGATCTCTCTCAGTGTTCTAAAAGTTTCAAATGGATGACCAGTGGTTATAACCCATTTCTGGTAGAGTCAAACTTAACTCATACAGCAGACAAGTTTTCGTATTGTTAAGCAGTATTGGTCATCCCTGCGATTTGTTAGTTGTCATGGATGACTGGACGACTGTAAACATGGATAGTTCACACAAACATAGTTCAGTACAACCGAGTTACATACTCTCATTGAAACACATCTACCGGCCAATAAGAGTGCACTTGGAAACTCATTACTGTTATTTTATAACAATGAAAGAAGAAAGAAAGAAGAAAGAAGAAAGAAGAAAGTTAAATGGTGTATGTTTTCCGAGTACAGTGGAGCAGGAAGTTAATCAAGAGCCACAGGTGCAAACCACTTGGGGGATTTGAGGGGCGTGCATGCCCTGCAGGAAATTTGTAGTTTTAGAAGCTTGTAAGTGGCATAAAATTCCAATTTTTTCCAGGCAACAGTTTTATAAATCAAAACATTGAAAACAATGAATATTTAGTAACTTCTGTGGCTTGTATGTCAATGTTTGGGATAATTGATGGTAGAATTATAGAGACAGTATATTACGCTTATTAAGGCCAATTTTTGCCAAAAAGATATGTAAGGATATTTTTTTCCTGCATTTCTGGAAGTACACACATGAGTTTATGTGTACGCCCCTGCTTAAGTTGACAAAACATTTCATAAATACCAATGTCACTGTCATGACTGTATTTCCTCCTTTCACATACAAAGATATTAGGAGATTGAATGTATACAACAGAAGCCCCACCCTTTAGGTAGGCAAATCCATAAATTTAAGTTCTTGGATTATAGCAGTTTCATTTATCGAGACAACTAATAAACATAAAAGGTATGTGTTTTTTACCATTTTAGAATTGTTGATCACACCAGTCAGCTCTTGTTTCAAGATGAAATGCCAGTGACAGATTTGTTCTTCACACCAACATGTCAGCAGTAGAACCTGTTGTTGACAATTAAGAACCATGACTTTTTGGTGCACTGTTTAATTTAAAACTGTTGTGTTCAAGTGTCACAATCTTTTAGCTTTAAATAGTTGTTCCTCCTCAAAATAACACTGTATCTCGGCAGCTAGCTGACATCCTTAACTGGACATAATCTTTTCAACTTGTAATGTCAGTAAAATTGGTAGGGTCAGAGGGAGGAAGACTGTTAGATGTCATGCTTTGATTGAGCGGGATTTTCTTGGAGACTGGAGAAAGTGCAAGTTTCTTGTTTGTTAAAAGGTTTAGATTCTAAAGGGTTTGACTAGAAATAGGAAATTTGGAAAGGGAGGGGGTTGATGATTTTGGAATTTGCAAGGCATTTTGGAATTTCTGAAGTCAGAAGGGGGTTAAAATGTTCATACTACCCTTGGTAGGGTATGGATATTGTTTGGAATTGCCCATTTCATGGCTAAATGTATTCCACATCAAATAGAGCACCCAAGAAGGAAAGAAAGTCATCTCAACTTTCTTCAAACTGACTGTATGGACCTTGAAACTGAGCTCCTTGAGGAACAAAAGAAAGATGAGCACAGCAATAAAGACACCATTAAAGAACATTTAGAGGATGAAGTAGGGAATATCAGCAGTGAGGTGCATGATGTCAGAGCAGGCAACACCTCCATGAAAGGTTAGTTTATTGGTTCCAGTCACTGTGCACTCTGGCAATCAATATTCCTAAGGAAATTTTACCTTAGAGGTCCAAATAACTTTTGCCCAAGGAATTAAATGTAACATACAAACACTGCTCAGTGGTGTGCTACTTTACTCCCACAGGTCAGATATATGCCTGGACCAGCACCTCTAAAACCTTGTGTTATTAATTTTGACAACAGACCCTCTCTTCCTTTAGCACATCTATCAGTTATGAGGGTGGCAGATGTGTATGAAAAGAGTTGTCTCTAACACTATATAACACTGCTTTGCGTTAACCTGGTTGAGGTAAAATACCCATTTGCTACCTTAATCATAGAGCTCTCTCTTAGCTAAAGAGCCTTAAGTCCCACACTGATGCAATGCCTGGTTTGGCTTAGCTTGGGAGTGAAGTGGTGGTCACTTTCACTTCCCCTCGCTATCATTCTTCCCGGAGCTTGGCCTAGGTACACGTCACTCTGCCTCAGTGCCATGTGACACCCATCTTGTAGTCTTAAATGGCACATGCTGACTCCACCCCTGTGTACATGCTTTGCCTGTGGCAGGCAGCTGGGTAACTACTTGGTGTAGGCACTTACTTACCTGGACCAATGAGTGCCTAATTTTATGCTTGCAGTTAGTTTCAGTGCATTTTGCTTGTGGTTAACTTTCATTGGGTAACTACATTTATAGTACAAAAATGTGGTTTAAATGTAAGTGCAACTACCTGGACCATTACATAAGTGCCTACACCAAGTATGTGCTTGCAGCTGGCAGGTTCAGGACAACCATTACTTTCTATGTCTCTTTGTTGTGCATGACATTTCGTTGGAATTCTAAAAACAACATCTTCTAAACTGAAATATCCTATGGAATGGGAGCAGGGTTGCTATTAATGCTTCGGATCATGTGTACTTAAGGCATCTGTCGACTGAGTATTGGTCGATACTCTCGGCCGATATGGCGACCGACAGTCGGCCAATATACTGACCGGTACTCGTTCGTTATGTCGGCCGACTGTTGGTCGCCATATCAACCGACATCAACCGACCGACACAACAATGGTTAACAATACTCCTATACCACCGACAGGCGACCGATACGTCACCGACAGTCGACCAATACACCAGCGACTGTCGATCGCAACACATCGGCCGAGGTGTCAGTCGAGTGTCGACTGACATATCAACTGATGGTGTCGACTGACGGTCTACTGACTCCAACAACATGTCGACCGACACTCGGCCGACATATCGATCGAGTATCGGTTGATATATCGGCCGACTGTCGATCGCCATATCGGCCGAGAGTATTGACCGATACTCGGTCGACAGATGCCTTAAGTACACATGATCCAATGCTTCTATGTGAATGAATGAATGAAGGAAGGAAGGAAGGAAGGAGGAAGGAAGGACAGACGGACGGACGGACGGAAGGAAGGAAGGAAGGAAGGAAGGATGGACGGACGGACGGACGGCGGACGGACAGATGGACGGAAGGAAGGAAGGAATGAATGACAACTTTATTCATCTCGAGTCTTGATAGCAGTAGTGCTCTTGCTAATTGGGGAGACTAAAATATAGCATAAAGTCAATTTTTTTAAGGTCTAGTACAAGTAAAGAAAATATCGGTAAGGTTAAAATTAAATCTAAGATGAACTAATTTGTTGATAATGTCATCTAATGACATCACTCAGTAACTAAGACATGTTTCTAAGCTCATTTCATGAATTCTTTACAGATGCCTCAGGAAATGGCCAAGTAGACAGTCCAAATAGCACATTACAAGGCTTGTCATTACAAACAGCTAGAAATGCTCATGATGAGGAAGAAGCTATAACTGAACATGCAAGTGATAAATTCCAACATCATAATCCTTTAGGAGTTGGTGCTGATAAACATGGTGAGGAACATTCTCATAAACATTGTTGCTTCAAAAGTTGTTCTGCAGGGCATTGTACTCCCATCAGCAACCCCACCCAAAATGGTAAAGATCAAGAACATAGAAAGACCTCATATAAAGCCACAGCTAACCTCTCTATGATAGTTTATTAGTTCTAGTCATTGTGTACTCTGCCATCAAAAAAATGTCCTTAAGGAAATCTCAACTCGGAGAGAAATATACTGAACTTACTGCATCTTTGCCATTTGCAAAAGCTCTGTCATTTACAGCTACTCTCAATCTTTAGAGTAGCAAAAATATTCAGATACCTATGCAGTACAGCCAAGTAACCCATTAAGCTCTTGTAAATCAACCTTCTCTGTAATTGTCACGAAAGAACTTCACACAACGTAGTTAACTATTTTCACTCATCCCTGGATTGGATGCTCTTCCATGGTAGGCCCCAGTATTTATTTTGCCGGTATCCATTTGGTTGATTAAATTCCAAACTCAGTGTAAAAGGAATTTACCTATGATTACATTTAATTCGCAGCTTAGTTCTGTTGTTCAAAATTAAATAAGTTGATGCTAACCTCTGTTTAAAATGTGTGATAAACTTAACTCATTTTAAGTCATGGGTTATTGAATTAACTCCTAACTTTGGGTTAACTAAAGAAATACGCGAAAAAATTACAAGGGTTTTTTGCAGTGTATAGTGAACGTAAGAAAGAAAATACACTCAAAGTAGAGTAAAATAGCATTTTTCTTTTTGTGCTATCTTTTTTTGTTCCAGAGATATTCAAGTTTTCCTATTATGCAAATTTGGTCACTGATGACATCACCAGTTGTGCAAGTACAGTGGTGTGACACAAAATTAAGAATATCTCCACCAATAAGGAAGCAATGCTGTTGAAACTTGGCAGGGATGTTGCACCTTTCAAAATATACCAGATGGTACTCATTTTGATGTTGCTATGGTAACATGCTCGGTTCCAGTCTCCTGCCTCTTCAAAATTAAATATTACCATTTACGACTCAACAAGGCAAAATACCTGGTCTTATCTAAGATGTATGCCAGTCCTACCTTCATTGGATCACCTCTTTAACATTTTTAACTGTATGTTATGCCTGGTGCAGCTACAAATGGTAATATTCGATTTTGAAGAGGAAGGGACTGGAACCGAGCATGTTGCCATACCAACATCAAAATGTGAACCATCTGGTATATTTTGTATGGTGCAATATCCCTGCCAAGTTTCAATAGCATTGCTTCATTATTGGCAGAGATATTCTTAATTTTGTCACATCACAGTACTTGCACAACTGGTGACGTCATCAGTGACCACATTTGCATAATAGGAAAACTTGAATATCTCTGGAACAAAAAAAGATATCACAAAAAGAAAAATGCCATTTTACTCTACCTTGAAAAGCCTTTTAAATGAGTATATTTTTTAAATGACTTACTTTTCGGGTCATTTGCACTTTAAATAGACATAATTTTGCAGTGACAGTTTCCTGGCACTGGGTAGTAATTAAGTGCCGTTGTTGTAAGTTATGTCTGTTGAAGTTATCCTTAGCTGTTGAATATTAAAGTACAGGACAAGGGCCAATGGAAGAAAACATATGCCATGTTGCATAGTAAATAATTTGTAAGAATTGTTTTTACCATTTACAGTAACCTGTGATTAAGACAGTGATCAAGGCAAATATAGCTCTTTTTCATTGGCTTGAAGTTAACACCAGCTGTTTTCCATGTTCCTTTAAGGCACTTTAAGCATTGCAATTGACATAGACAGCGTTACCTTCAAAGATGGAAGAAATAGGCAGCCGACAGAAGTGGAGGAAGTAAAGCGAGAACTGATGTTTGAGATGACGAAAGCATTTTTTGAGACAAGGGAAGATGGGGTCCCAGTTCAGATTATACCTGGTCAACTTTGCAGTTACCTAGAAGGAGTTCTTGACTTATTAGTAGCACCAGCAATAGGAGCCCGTGAGAGTAGGGTAATGATCATGGTAGAGTATCGCTCCTTGGAAATTCTTGAACGTCTGTGGGAAGACCATAGCTCTGGTCATCTGGAGGCAATTGTTGAGAAATGGATTGTAACGGATGACATTCGAAGAAAACTAGATGTAAAGTGCGTGAAGTTGAAAACTACTATTTTAAAAGGAGCTGATAAGATTGAATGCAAAAGTTCTCTAATGGATATAACAGGTGAGAATAATTAATGGTACTAACTGTATTTCCTATAAGATAACATGATAAGCCAAGGTATACAACTCATCTTTATCTTATAGGAATGAGTTAGACTTGTTTTACTTAAAAACAAGGAAAGACATAAGCTTATAGAGGTGACAGCAGAAGAAAGATGAACGTCTACTAAGTGTTCCTTTGATCTCCAAACCCCTGATGTTACAAACCTTCAGACCATTACCCCTAACACTTCTACTACAAAGTGTTTCCTGTCAGTCCTACCCACCCAACTCAAACTCAATTTCAATAGGATCTATAGTAATATTGAAACACTAACTTAACTAAAGAAGTAAAATAAGGCTTACTGTGTAGCTAATAGTACATAACATACCACAGGATGGAATTTTGAACTTAATGAGTAGTACTTATTTTAGTTTAAGGGTGAAGTCTGCTCCAGTGTTAGGAATCAGACGAGCGACAGTTTCTTAAGCGTGAAAATACTAAGGATAAGCAGATTGGATTCTACTAGGTTGTTAACTGCAATTACCCTCCTGAGCATTTTGTCAGCGCAACCCCACAAACCTCCTGGCCTAAGAGGGGCATTAGAATATAAAGGGTCTTTGTTAAGAATGCAACACGATGACCTTAGCATGGGCTTAAACTTGAATCTCTGATCCCAGAATCCAACCCTCTAAACACTTGGCTATCACATACGTACCCTGTCTCAATACACAGAACAGGCCTCAAGAGAAATATTGTTGATGTGATACTTTCAGTACTTTTGATTTTGATTTTTTGTTGTATTTTGCATGTTGACTCGCCAGACACACAAGCAGAACATACTACTAAGCAAGAAATGCAACGAGTGGCATCTGAGAAATTCTTGGAGGCAGAGGCTGGGAAAGAGGCAACTATCATTCCTATTGAGGAACAACCTCATAAAACTTTGAATTTGATTCATGATCATGTAACTCCCAGTGAAGATAGTTGCAGCAAAGCAGTCGAGTGTGCAACTTTGAAACGTCCTGAACATTGGTGGCAAGACTATCGTTCTGGTAAGCTAGATCACACGGCAGAGGAACGTGTTGTGACCGATGATATTAAGAGAAGATCTCATATGATCTTATTATCTTATAAGATCTTATTATCCTAAGTCGAAAACAATGCTAGACGAAGATTACCTGTCATGTAAGAACCTGGCGAATAAACCCAGTAAGACGACCCAGAGCTTTTTGTGAAATTTAAATCTGGTTGTTGTAATGCCTTTTTAAGAATGTTAAATTTTGATTTCTTTGAAATTACTGGGTACCGTGAAACTACAGTGTGGCCGAGGTCTGGAGATGACTCCAAATATCTTTAGCTTGGTTATGCTTTGTAAATAGCCACCCAGTGTGTGTCCTTTACAGATGGGATTCTTATTGCTAACTGAGGTGTGTACTGTTTAATTGAAATATTTCTTTGGCAAACATGGCCTACAAGCAGTACGTTTTTCCAATACAAGCAGCATGGGGATATATAGCTTCTTTATCTATACCTTTAGGTTTATTCACAACCTTGTTGGACAACATTTTCCAAATTATCATCTTGAGGGAAAGCATGAGTGTTATTTGCTACTTCAGCTATTATGACATTATATGTTTCACGTTATTTCACTGATTAATTACCAGATGCTGCAGGAAATGGCCGACGGGTTGACGTTCCAAGCAGCATGTCGCCTGACCTCTCATCTCAAAAAGGAAACGTTCATGATGATGAAGGAGTTATAATTCGTGATCCTTTGGAAATTCATTGTGATAAACACGGTGGTGAATGTTATCGTGAACGTCGTGGGAACAAAAGCCATTCCTCAGAAAGTGTTACTCCCGTGGGCAATCTCAGCCAAAGTGGTAAATATCAGGACCGTGGAAGGACCTCGCGTGAAGAGATGGCGATTACTGCAGAAACTTTACTGGCTAATTGCCAAAAGGAACTTCAAGAAAAGATGACAGCAGCAACAGAGCGACATACTAAAAGGATTGACGAAGTAACTGGTGTTCTAGGTCGTCTGCGTGTGTCAAAGCACATTCGTTTGGAAGATTTTGAACGAATAAGCTCGGAGAGAGAAGCTTTAAAGCAAAAGAAAGAAGAACTAGAACTACAGCAGGACGAATTTCAACGCTTCGAAACCCAGATATCTTCTTCTTTGCTTGACAGAAAACATCAGTCTTTGTCATGTGTTAAGCGTACAATCGAGATACTGAGGACCAATGTTTGTAGAGAATGCCAGAGGCTTAACGCAGCGCTTCCAATGTACGCAAGAAAAACCACCATTACTGACACTGTCAAGGAAAACCAGGTTTGTGTTGTTCTTGGAGAAACTGGATCAGGCAAAAGCACTCAGATGACCCAGTATCTTTATGAAGCTGGGTTTGCAAAGAACGGCCTAATTGTCTGCACTCAACCAAGAAAAGTTGCTGCCACTAGTTTAGCAGCCCACGTTGCTGAGGAAATGGGTGGAGTTGTCGGACAGGTTGTTGGTTGCCAAGTAGGAGGGAACATCCAAGCAAGTAAGACAACTAGTATTCTGTATGCAACAGATCATGTTCTCCTCAATGAATGCCTGAGAGATCCCAATCTATCCAAGTATTCTTGCATAATAATTGATGAGGCACATGAGCGCAGCCTTTACTCAGACCTACTACTTGGAATGATCAAGAAAAGCCTTGCACAACGTCCCGAGCTGCGAGTAGTCATCACCTCAGCTACCATTGATCCTGCTCTCTTTGTGGCGTATTTTGACCAGTGTCCAGTTTTGAAGGTGTCAGGTAGAATGTTTCCAGTTAATGTCATTTGGAAAGATGGTCCAACAAGCAATGCAGAAAACTATCTGCAAGAGGCTGTTAACAAAGCGCAGGAAATTCACCGCAAGGAAGGTCTAGGAGATATTCTGGTGTTTCTTACTTCCCCGGTGGAAACAGAACGTGCGTGTGAAAAGTTAAGAATGATCGAACCTGATCCAAACCTGGTTTGTTTACCCCTTCATGGAAAGCTGCGTCAAGAAGATCAGAGGAGGGTTTTTGAGAAAGACGCGAGTAAACGGAAAGTAATATTTGCAACGAACTGTGCGGAGACGTCCATTACTATTGCCGGGATAAGGTACGTAGTGGACACTGGCATGGTAAAAGAAATGACGTTTGACCCAAAACGCAACAAAAGATCTTTAGAAGTAACAACCATCCACAAGAGTTCTGCTGAGCAGCGCAAAGGGCGAGCGGGAAGGACACAGGCTGGAAAGTGCTATCGCCTTTACAGCGAGGAAGAGTATGCAGCAATGGAAGATAGATCTAAACCAGAGATTTTAAGAGTGCATCTAGGCCAGGCAATGTTGACGCTAATGGAACTGGGCATTGAAAATGTGACAGAGTTTGAGTTTGTTGAATCGCCATCTTCGGAATCAATAAAACTTGCCTTGAAGGACTTGGAATTGCTTGGAGCCACGGCTAACGGAAAACTTACCAAGTTAGGCCACAGGATTGCTCGAGTTCCATTGGAGCCGCGCATAGCAAAGCTGTTATTCGATGGCATTGATCATGGGGTTGGTGCTGAAGCTTTAGCTTTAGCAGCCATTGCAACTGTAAGTGGTACTGTATTCTTTCGCATGGGCAGCGAAGAGGAAAAGCATATTGCTGACAGAAAAAAGGTCGATTTCTGTCACAGTGGTGGTGACCTGTTGACATTGCTGGAAGTGTACAGACAATACCTGAAGAGACCTAAGGAACATCGAAACAAGTGGGCTTTTGACAACAGCTTGAACGCAAAGTCACTTCGCTTGGCAGATGAGACAATCAAGGAGCTCAAGCTGGTTTTGAAACACGAGCTGAACATTATACTGCCTAGCGAGTTTCAGCATAATGACAAGACTGACCTCAAGCTACAAAAGATTTTGGTATCATGTTATGCAGCCAATCTTTGTATTTTCACTGGTCACCAGAAGGCAGGGTACAGGGTGGTGGCATTCAATCACTGTGCACAGTTGCATCCTTCTTCAGCACTCAAGTTCCTCGGAGAAACGCCTCAGTTCATCGTTTTTGAACAACTGCTCAAGACATCTCGTGACTTTGTCATCAACGCAACCCCTGTGGAAAAGACGTGGCTTCAAGAAATGATGTCAGAAGGGACTGTCAACTATGATTTGGAGGAACTGATGTCGACGGTGCTGACAGAAGTTGCTTTGCCCTGTAGTCGAGACCTAATGACTTTAGCGTTTGGAGGATTCCGAAGACGATTGATTGATGAAGTTGAAGAGAAAGTGTCCAAATGTTGTGATGGTAGTTTGATTGTTCTGGAGAAAAACGAAGTATCAGGGCAAGTGAAAATCTTTGTGCCACCAGTCCACATAGTCAAGGCTCTCTCTGTTGTGGGACGCCACTTGGAAGAATACAGGAAATTGCTGAGGGACGAGCAAAGAGAAGAGTATCTGAAAGAAGATTGTCAGAGCAGCAGAATTGTTTGGGGACAAGGCGGAGAGGTACAGGAACTGCTAATGCCTCATATGTATCGAACTGTCACTGTCCGTGAGATACAAGATGGTAACGCCTTGGTCGTCCTAGATTACTTGAAGTCGTTTGGAAACATTGTGAAACACAATTTCAACGAACAGAATGGCAAGATGCGATTGTTTGTAACTTTCAAACGTTCTGAAGACGCGGCCATGGCAGTGAAGGACTCTGCCAGTAATCCAATAGGCATCGATGAGAAAGTGCAGCCAAGCCAGTCAATGTCTGATAACGTGCATGCACAAGTCCCTCAGTTTAAAGTGAAAGCCAAGTGGTCTCGACGCCTTGGCAAAGGTACCGGTTCCATTGAATTTTCCACTGTTGAAGATTCTCGGTCCGCTAGCAGTCTTTCCTTCCAGTCGCTAATGATAAAATCATCACTGGTTGCATTTCGAGTAGACAAGCATCGCGAAGGTGCGCTTTTCATGAGAGGACTCCACCCGGAAACTTCAGTGGAGGATGTGAAGTCTGTTATCGAAGGACGACTTCCCAATGTGAAAGTGAAAAACGTGTTTATCCATCGAATAGCAGAATTTCATACAAGCAACGAGACCCTTGAGTCACAGAAGTTATCCTTCCAAGAACGTCTCCACACCTTTGCTACAGAAGGCCAATTTTCCATTCATTTGAGAAGACCTACACCTAAAGATTTTGATGGACTTGCCTATCTGACGTTCCAAGATGCCGAGGAGGCTCAAGCAGTCGTGAAAGGTCTTAGTGGAGAACGTATCGTTGGTATTGGAATCGTAACCCTGCAACACATCTTCTCAACTTTCTTCCTGTGTTCAAAAATGTCTTTACCCTCATCGAAGATGAGCTGCGTACTGTTGCAAAGGAACTAGATGTGACTTTTGACAAGAGGCTTGTTATGAAAGTAAACAGTCAACGTAAAGACAATCGAGTGTCCATCGAAGTCCAAAGTGACTGTACGGAGCACTTTATTCGTGCTACTACGGCATTCAATGTGATCCTCAACGGAGACCGGATTGACTGTAAAACTTCGAAAACCTTGGAAATATTAATGACCAATCACATGAAAGAGGTCTTAAAAGCCATAGAGAAAGACACTGGAACTGTAATCAATCAAGATTGGAAGAACAGAGCTGTACGAATACATGGAAGTGAAACCAGTCGAGAATCCGCCAAGCGCGCTATCAACAAGTTTCTTGATGACTCCATGGCAAGTAACAGTCACCAGTGGGAGATTCCGCTTCGGGGACCTGGCAAGCCACGGGGGCTGCTGAAAGCTCTTTTTAAGAGATTTGGCGTAGATCTCAAAGAACTGCAGGATATTCCCGGTGTCCAGAAGATGAATGTTGAATTCCGCAACCACGTACTCAAGATTCAGAGTTCTGATGAAGCTCGGGAAACCATCAATCGCTACGTGGAAGAAATTTCCAAAAATCTTCCAAAGGAATTGTCTCTTTTACCATCCGAATGT
>JAHPZR010007949.1:7500-22500 GCA_019787425.1 Platygyra sinensis | reverse complement strand
TTTGTCCGTCCTTTCAAGAGCCATTTGAACCACGCCGAGAAAGTAGTTGTATACTCATCAAAACAGTCACCTTTGTTGAAGTTTCTTATACCAAAAAATAATTCACTTTCCAAAGCAAAATTATCCGCAAAAGACTTTTCACTGCTCACGTCACAGCACTTTTTAACGCGGACAAAAAAAAGTAAACAAATATATAAACCCCTTTACTCAAAGATTATTCAACACGAGACTCCGCCTACCTTTGGAACTTTTCTCCGGTTGAGCAGAAAAAATTATCGAGTTATTTGCCGCGTAATTTTGACACATTTTGTTTCCCCAGTGTATCATTGAACCTATTTGTGGGCGAATTTGCGTCGCACTTTGACGATACAAAGTCATACAAGGGAGATCACGCGTAATGTAACCGGCAAAATCATGTTTTGCATGACTTGAAATAATCTTAATTTTGAAGACAGTTAGCCTTGGGGAAATAGTTTGGGACAGCAACAGTACTATATTAGCCTGTGTCACAGCCGCCTCTGCCCGGAAAAAACTCCGATTTTTTTTTCCGGGGAGAGGCGGCTGTGACACTGGCTCTACTACATAAATTATCGGTGAAACAGTCGGGCAAAGTTCTGTCACAGCCGGTCAATTTGCCCGGTGCAACAAAAGGTTTAATGAGCAGAACATCGTCTGTGCACGTGCGTTATAATTCTTGTTACATTTCTTTGCTGTCCTCTGCAAAACAACAACGTCAATTCACCAAATTCTACGTTGTCTGGAGAACGTGAACCACGACGGCAATTTTTTTTTACATGTAATTTTTATTTCGAATTTATCCTTGTGTCCTAGGTTCGGTTTTGTGATAGCTTAGACGGTGATAAACATCGTAAATGATTTTAGGGTACCGCGAGATTCCTAGGTAAAATATAAACCCCTTTTTTAATCGGTGTTGCCCTCGGCGTCGTGGTTTCTAAGCTCCCTGATGAAACCCCTGCTGCGTCAGTGGGTACCGCCGGTATAGACTCCAGGGTATAGACCATATCGAGGACACTGTGGCACGTTCGGCTGCACCGCTGGTTAGGTTCGGGAAAGTAGTAAAACAAAGCCTAACGTTACGTATAGCTGAGAGTCGTGACCCATGCGATTCAAAAATGGGGTCTTTATCTCCATTCCTAAGAGCGAGAATTTTTTTTTTTTTTTTTACACAGACATTGTTTGGGACAATCAATAAGCCATTGCACGACCCGATCACATGGTACAAAATCACACATGCTGGTGAGCAAGTTTGCACACTGTGGTACTTCCAAAACAATGCACCTGCCTTTGTTTTGGAAGTCCCGCTGCGCAACTTGCTCACCAGTATATGTAATTTTGTACCATGTGACCGGGTTGTGTACAGGGTCTATTGATAGAGACGCGAGCAAACAAAGGGCAAGGAATGTACCGTTTGCTTCTGCAGACGTTCGTGGGAGAGGAAGATTGCTTGACGAGCTCAAAGGATGTCTGCGCAGGAAGCTGTTTCACACCTTACATGAGTAATGCACCTATGAATTTCAAGCCGGCGGGGGGGAATTTGACATTTTCCAAAAAATGTGAGGTCAAATATGACTGAAATTCCCCACCCTGGGAAATGATTTGTGGTCAAATGTTTGCAAAATATTCAAATATCCCTACCCCCGGAACAGCAAGATAATTCAAATGCCCTACCCGCGGGGCAAAGCGACCGATCAAATCCCCACCCTATGCCTTGCCTCTAGCAACATAAGTACAAGAATATCAACCTTTTGCTCTTCTTATTTTTATGATTATGTTGCTAATCTAGTGAGGGCATGTTGGCATTAAGCACGAGACTATCAGCCAATCAGTGAGCACTTCATGCTTACAGTATGTCAACCATGCCCTTACGCAGAAGTGTAAGGAGAATGCTTATGTATTGGCCTTCCTTACTGGTGCTTATGCTTCTTAAGTTCATGATTATTCTTGCATCGCAACAGGATTATGCTTGCATTGCAAGTGAGGACCGGGCTTACCGGTTCATATAATAGATCACAAATATCAATTCAAAATGTGTCAAGAACAAAACAGTGGTACACAAGGCAATATTGAGAGTACCACTGATCTTACCACATTTTGATGTCTTTGTGATCTATTACTGATCAGATGTACAGCAACATGAAGTCTACTCGTTTTTTTTTTATAACACAATATAACAAACTAATGTCACCTATGTGCATCTGTTCTCCAACAAATCATAAAAACCAATTAAAATGCAAGAATTAGTGAGTAAACCAATTAAAATGTGAGAATTACTTTTCGTCTCAAATATAAAGCCTTTTGATGTCATTTTGATGTTGGCATTTGGATATCTTGGAAAGGTCAATATGGTGCATCACAGAAAATAAGGAGAGTTGGAAGGCCTCAACCACCGTCCAATTTGTGACAGTCTGTTGACTGCTGTTTAATTTAAAATCCTGTCTTCTGAACTATTTTGCTTCACAATTTTGACATTTTTCCTATCTTCCACTGCAGCAAAAGAAAAAGAAAAAAAACCAGTGCAGGTTACACTGATCAACAGAGACTTAAAAAGTTATTCTTTTAGATGGCATTTAGATTACAGACATTCAGGAAAGGAAGGAATAAGAGGATTTGTATGAAGAGAGGTGCAGGAAATCCTCTATTTTCAGTATTCCAGTTTGCACACTAATCAGTATAAGTTAACTAGTAAGAAAAGAGCAAGATGATGCCAGGGCATGGAAAGATAGGACACAACAAACTGTGAACTACAGTAGATGTATACAATCACATTTCAAAGGAAAAAAATTACATTAAAACTAATCAATAAAACTGTAACAACTTGTTACTGCAAAGTTATTTGTTTTATTCTAAGCTGATCAAGCCTTCTCAACTTTGATGAAACCTAAAACTACAACACCAGAAAGATCTTGACTGTGGCAGAAAGGGGTCAAGAAGAGTAACATGAGTAAAAATTCAGTATAACGAAACGGCAATCTAAAGTTTATCCCATCTTTACAAAGAACTTATTTGCCTCTGATCCAAGCTTCTTTTAGTACTGCGGCACTTTTTGGTGTTTTATACCTGGGCTGAAAAGATCTCTTAGCTGCTGCAGGTAATGATGGAAAGTCCCTTTCAGATATATCATTACTTTTTGTCTCCATGTTCCAAGCGGTGGCCCCACTTTGCCACACAGCAGGTGTAGCCATCTTTTCATGTGATGTTCCAGCTTTCGTTTTGTTCTCTCCTTGTTGCTTAGCAGTAATTTTGGTATCTTGATGAGCAATTAACAGTTCTTTTTTTCGTTCTGGGTCAGGCAATAAATCAACAAGTTCTGAAAACACTTGTGAGAAATTTGACCCAAAGAGTTCGCAACAGTGGGCATAATATTCTGTAGCAGTACAAGCATTTTGGCGAAATTTCCCTGACAATGCCTTAAACTCGTCAAATTTAGACTTGTCATATCCTAGAAAACCTCTTATTTTATCAACTAGCGCTTGATTTCTCTCTTGAATACTGTTTATTTTCACCTCGGATTTAGCTGCTGGCACCTCCTGTAAGGGTGCCACATTTTCTTTAACTTTTTCTTTTTCCATCAAGGATGTCTGAAAACCTGGAGGAGGCTTAGCACGATAAGTCTGCTGTGAACCAGCTAATGATGGTTGACGAGCTGCTGCAGCAAACCCTGGAGGTATAGATGGTGATTGTTCTGGTATTTGTGTAGCAGCAGCCAAAGTGGGAAACTCATCAGCAGAATGCAACTGTGCAGCAATGGCAGCTTTACTATATATAGGAGGTTTACTAGGTTTTCTTCTATCCTTTGATGCCTTATCCGCACTTGTAACCTCCAGAGAACCCAGCAAGGCAGGGAATTGTCCAAGTTCCTCTGCGCCGTTGGCAATTGGCTCTCCAGTAGTTTTGGTTTCCTCAGGTTTGTATTTTTTAGGGTCTTGCGGTTTAGATGATGGCGACGGCAGCTGAGAAGGGTCTTGTGATGATCCACTTAATGAACGAGCCAATGCAGTTTGCAGATCTAGAGCTTCTTTCCTGCGAATAAGACAACAGTTTGTTCGTGAAAACAATACTGCACAAAGCATGCAAAGGGACTTGTAATCACAGTGTTTGGCTAAAAAACTACAGTACATGCAGAGCTTTTTCCAGGACTTTCCAGGACTGGAAAATGTCACAAAAAAATTCTAGGACTTTCCAGGACCTGTACGAACCCTGGTTATAGTGCTGAACATTTAATTACCAGCCTACAGCCAGTGGTGATAAAACTATTAATAAGGTTACGGTGATTCCTAAGTATTGCATTGCGCATCCCTACTACGCATGATTTTCCCTCATTAGCACGCAAATGAGTGCGTGCACGTACAAGATGCACACCAACATGCAAGAAATTTCCCCCAAGCCAAGCTTGACAGCGAAATACAATGCTTGTTTTCTTAGGCAAGCACTGTAAGGTACAGTACCTTTTTTATTGCATTAAATTAGTCTACAATTTGTTGCCTTTCCACTGACTGAGTAAGAAATAAAATTAATGTCAGGTAAAAAAATTACTGCCAAAAATGTTTACTTACCCTTTAACTTGTGACCTGAACCTTACAACCTCTAGAAGATGCACACTAGAAAGACTTCTTATCAACTCTGATCCAAGATGTACATTTTTGCCACATCAAATTGTTCTTTTGAGATGATGCAATTCATCTATTGAGACTTTTTGATATTGACTTCATGTGTTTGGCCACTGACACCCCAAATGATAAAACAATCGAGCTTGGTTATTGCAAAATGTAGTGATTTGTCAGTGTCTTGCAGATCAGTTATTTACCTGAGCCCTTGGCTTTAGCAAATAATTGATCAGCTCGCCGCTGACAAATCAAAATACTTCGCTCAACCTTTTTCAATAACTGTTAATTGTGAGAATTATTAACACATATATAATTACTGTGACTAACCTGTCTGCTATATCCTTTCTATTCCCTCCTTTTTCTCTCTTTCCCTTCCGTTCGTCCGAGGCTCTCACTTCCACGAAATCCCTTCCTGTAAGAACTGAACTTTGATTTGCCTGAGACCGAGGACGGGGTGCAAATGTGATATCAATGTCCAGTTGCCTAGCTTGGCGAGCCTGAGCTTTAGTCAAATTTCCTGAGTGCTTTGCTGCACGATGGGCTTGGAGATCAACCTTTGTGCGAAAGACAGAGGTAAACTTCTCATGGACACAGTCATCTTCCTCACAAAGGAAGTGAAAATCACGGAAGTGGGCCCTGAGATATTCATAATTAGGATAGTAATCCTGACTGCCATCCCGCTCACAGAAGTGACACCAAAAATGATCCCGGCGTAAGTGGTTGTGCAGGGCATCATTGTCCAGATAACGGTGGTCGCAGAATTCACACAAAGGATGCCCCTTGTGCGATTTGTCATCTGCATCACCAATTCTGCGGTGTCGTGCCAGATCGGGACGACTATACGTTTTCAACTCATGGCTGAATTTCTGCAAATGCGCAACACAAAGGTCACAGAAATATTTTTCATGTTCCCTCTTCATGTGGTCACGAAGACGATCAAAGTGCCTGTCTGGTGGGCGATCTGGGCAGAACTGGCAACGATGCTCCAGGAGTCCTTTCACCCTCAATTGGACCTCTTTACGCTGGTAAAAAATATGTTGCCTCTTATCAGCGACAAAGGAACTCTTCCTGGCAGCAAGTTTAGCATAAGTGGTGTTATCTTTGGCTATAAATACCTGCAGATAACGACACAGAATATTCAAAAACACATGATCAAAAAATGTTACAGCAACAACTCTTTGTAATTTATCTTTTTGCCACACATATTTTCCAAAACAAAAAATACATTTTTATAAGAAAGTATCCTTCCATTTCATTTTGCCTGTTGGTGTTCTTCACACTTGCTGAGATGTAACGTTCTAAAAATAGGTTTTCTGTGCCTGATCACGCTTGAATCTGGAGACAATGAATGAAACTAACAATTGTTTTGCAAGCTTAATTTTTGCCAATTATGTGGCCTTCATTCATTCAAGTGGCAAAGTGTTTGAGGAGTATTTGGTAGGCTTTGTCTACATAATGACGAGGACAACAGATTAACGAAACTATGTCACAGATCAAACGCAAATACTTTCGTTTTCAGTACTAACTAGTAGTGAGTTAATTTTTATCAGATAAACAACCATTCCTAGTTGCAAAATATCGCACTGCGACCGAGTTACAATGGGTAAAAGCCTTCTCCGTTGACTCATCTCACCTCTACCAAATCAGTCCGGCAAACAGGACAATAGGTTTCCTTTCCCAACACACGCATTCGAATACAACACTTGTGGCACACTGGATGGTCACATGCTCCAATGGCGAAATACTCAACGTCCTCACAGCAAACAACGCAAACAACCACAGAATCTTTTCGAGCAAGTTTTGAATTCATATTTCTTGAGAATACAGCAAAGTTATATCGGTAAAAGAAGGGTAAATCACGCAGTAAAGAACCCGATTAAGTTCCGGTTAAAATATGGCCGCTTCCAGGTTGATCAATCAAAGACCATACAGTAATGCTAATGTCCAAATATGGATATTTCGCAATGATTGCATCACAACTCCGCCACCGGAAATGCGTAATATTTTGTTGGTTGTTGAGCAATCGTTACTGATGATCAGCGGATAAAAATTAAAAACTATTATGGTCTATTAATGCCCGGTCTTTTCTGAAAACAGTAGCAGTCGCAGTGGACAAACCGGCGAAAATGGTACCCTTATGGAGGAGCGTGCCATCAGTTTCGAGGAGCATAACGTGTAGAACCTCATCCCTGGTAAATATATATCTTTTTTCTTGTTTTATCCTATTTTGTGTGAGAATTTAGGCCCGAGCACAGACTTTGACTCTCTCGGTTCCAGTTCCCCGGTGTGATATTAAACTTTAATATGGCTCTTCAGTTCCATGCCAAAACTGGTCTTCATTTACCTGCAAATTTCTTATGTACTCATTGCAGAAAAGATTGTATGCGTATGCAGCTTCACCTCTTAGTGAGCCATTGGTGGATTTACAAGCTGAAACTGCACAGGGGGTTGATCTATCTCCACAAAGTGTTCAGGTTTGTGAAACCAGACATGATCATGATAAGCTTACACTGATTATGAGCTTTGAGATGTAAGAGTTGTTACGATTGAAATCTCATGAAAGGGTCTTCTATTGTTGATAGGAAATCAGAAAACATGGTCACTGGGAAAGGGTGTATAATAAGGCTCACAGTCTTTGGAGCAGTTGCAGAATACCTGGCCACTCGCACTCTCCATAACTGTACTGCTCCCTTGGCCTTGCAGTTAACACAGTGCATCTTTGCTCCACTGTCCTGCACTCGCGAAGTCGAATGATATTTACTGTAAGACAAGTATCTCTATTGCTCCTGTAGACCTGCACCCCCGAAGTTGAATAACAGTGCTGTCAATAAGTTTTGAAGTAGATGTTCCCATTGGGTAGATGTCCCCATTGGGTAGATGTCCCCATTGGGAAAGTAGGCGGCAGCCTAATTTTTCAAGTGGCGAAGGTGTGAGCCTCCTGGGGGTCTTGGGGCATGCTCCACCAGGAAATTGTGAAATTTAGATGCTTGGAAATGCTATTTTCAGCATTTTCCAGACAGAATTTGGGCCTAAGAAAAATGAAAATTAAGACTATATCAACCTTATCTATATTTATTACAACTGTTCTTTTCCTCAAAATCTCAATCACTGGCTTTTAGAAAAGAGTGAAATGATAAATCTTCAAATGCTGATTCGATGGAGAGTGAAAAAACATGCTCAGCAATGTCTGCTGCGGTTTTTTTGGTGCAGATACCATTTTGGCACATGCGAAAGCCTGGGATCTCTAGTCCTGTGAAAATGTCCCAGGCATTCCACGACCCTTTGATCTGCTTCAACTTTTTATACTTCCAATGAAAGGTTAACACATTTAAATGTGCCTTTACTTAGACTCAGACATTTGAGCCGGATGTTTTACATTTATTTTGCGGGATCTTTTCATTATTTTAAGCCGTTTTCTTGCTGGATCCTGTTCTGTGAAAATGTCGCAGGCGCCTTCAATCAACTTCGATAGCACGTGGGAAAGGTAAACATGTTTAAACTCCTTAAATGCCCCTTTATTTCAACTCGGACATTTGAGGTTTTGAAGTTTCTAACCAAAATTAACAGTAAAGTGAGACTAAGGTAGCCGGCCAAATGCCAGTAGCCAGCTGTTTTGGCTGGCTATCAGCCCTTATTGACAGCACTGGAATAATAATTAAAGATGAGTAAAACTATTGGTCACACATTGCTGCACTCCCAAGTAAGACGAGTAAAACTATTGCTCCTGCAGTCCTGCACTCTTGAAGTCAAGTAATAATTAGAGTGGTACTATGATCAAATTTTTACTACTTGATTTTTTAGGTGTATCACATTAAGTTCCTTGAAAGAATAAAAATGCTGTTTACCGTTTGCAAACATCAGCAGTAGTTCCAGAGATATTTAAGTTTGAAAAATGGGTAAAATATACAAGTGAGATGACTGATGATGTTATTACACTTAACCCAGTATTATATGAAATATATGAATTGAGATATCTTACCTATGGCTATGAAAAATTCTGTTCCCATGGCAACTCACTCTTTCCCAGTCCCCACATACTGGAGTTCAATATACTAGTGATTTTCAACATGAAAAATGTTACACAAGGCCACAAACTCAAGCTAACGTATTAATATGCTTGCTGGATCATGCATATGAAGTGCAGCCTGTCAAAAATATTAAAATTGAACACCAAAGGTGGCCAGAAAAGTTTTTAATATTGGGGAGGTCTGGAACCCAGTATGTTGCCATGGTAACAAAACTATTGAGCTTGCATTGTGGAGCACATCTAGAATCTTGCTGCAAAGAATCAAACATTTCTGATATAAATTGTTGAGATATCTCCTTTTATCATATTTGATCAAAATTTGGTTGAGTGTATAATTTCATTACTTGGCTAATTTGCATATTTTAAAAATTTGAATATCTCTGGAACAAAAAGAGATATTTGAAAATAGTGAACAGCATTTTTCTTCTCATACAGACCACTTGTTTATGTTGTAAAATGGCTTAGGTAGGAAAGATGTGGTTTTCGTCATAGTACCACTTTAAAGTAAGACAAGTAAAACTATTGCTCCCTCAGTTTCGCACTCACAAAGTTGAATGATAATTCAAGTGAAGACCACTGGAACTATTGCTTGTGAAGTCTGGCACTCCCAAAGTAGGACATCAAGCTTAAAGAATGACAAATACTTAGATATTTCAGGATGTTTACATTCAGTGGGACTGCAGGAGCCGCATTTGAAGATACATATTAAGTGGCTGGGTATTCTGCAATCTAACCTAGTTTTCTTATTTAAGTATTTGTCAAGAGGTTGACAGTTAAATCTTTTAAATCAAATATTCTCTAGGCATGTACCATTCAGTCTTTAATACTGGTTATGAAACTTTTGCTTGTTACTAATTAAAAGTAAAACATGTTTTCAGGTTACTACATTAGATAATGGTCTCAAGGTTGCTTCATTGGAGACTCATTCTCCTAAGAGCAGAGTGGGGTTATTGATCGATGCTGCCAGTCGCCATGAATCACCAAACACACTGGGTATTAGCCACTTCCTGCGAAATGCCGCTTTTATGGTATGTGCCAAGTGTACTTTCTTCGCCTGCTGTAAATTTGTAAAGGAGTACAGTGTACAATAAATTTTGCACAGCAGTGACCTCTACATTTAGCTGCATTTCTCTTGAGTAAATGAGATGGTGTTGAAGATGGGTTAGTTGCAGGAGCCAAGTCTCTTTCATGCACATTGATACACTTTGAGTTTACAGTTCATGTGTTTTTTTATTCATTATACATGTACACTGTAACTCTCAATCCAGTCAAAATGTGCCGACAGCCGGCCACTTGGTTGCCTACAACGGAATATCTGCCACTTACTTCATGCTTGTCAGACTTGTATTCAGGACGGAGACCCTTCCAGCTTTGGCCTCTGCTGCCTATTGCTATAGCCAGCTTGCCTACTACTCAAAAAAATTTTAATTGGGCTGAACTCTTAGGTTTGCTAAATTATGAACAGGGAATATGTTTGTTGATACTTGTTCTCTTTCTTTTGTTGGTATCTTTAGGGTAACTTGGACCATACAGGATTCAGAATTTCAAGAGAACTAGAACACTCTGGTGCAAGTTTAGAGTATGCATGTTTAATTGCTTCTTGTTGCAGGGTTTGAAATTGGGACTCACTGGTCGCCAATGCGACCAAAAAATCGAACTCTGGTGACTGGTTGCCAGCTGGCGACTCACGATTTGTCTGATAATTAAAGATAACCACAACACTACTTTTTTTGTTTTTAAATCTTTAGATAGGCAAATTATTTGGATCTGGTAGCTAGACAATTTACCTTTCCATCCCCACTAAAATAATGTCTAAAAGTATAAGAAAATTGTCAATTGTATGTTCTTCAACACGTCAAAACTGCATTTACCAAGCTCCATATTGTTTCAGTGGCTTCTTTCAAAACTAGGATTGCAGGTGCACTACAACACTGTTGCGCTTTTCATTTGCTGCAAGAACAATGGCGGCAAATCAGGTGTGTTGGAGCCTAGGCCTGAAGCACGATGTTGTCTATCAGCGGCTAAAGGCGACAAGAATAAAAAACTGCATTTTGAAGAAATGGCAAAGGGAAAATACAAAAGGACCAGTGTTTGTCTCACCATGAAAACCACAGACTTAAAAGCTTTTGTGCTTCACTTCATTTAAAATAACTTTGAAGAAAACCATCACCTTTGGACCAGAGACATACTACACTGTACCTGAGAACAACAGTAGTTTTGCTTTAGTATCACTCATGCTGTTTCAATAATTTGGCTCTACATTTGTGACTTCTTGCATGCAAAGTGACATACAACATCATGGTAGTGTTCTTATGTGAGTTATATAGAAAAAAGGTTGGCAACCAAAATTTATGATCTGGCAGCCAAGTTTTTCCCATTGGTTGCCAGCTGACTCCTGAACGAAAAAGTTTATTTCAATCCCTGTGTGGACTGTCTTACATCAAGTAGTCATTTAAGTACAGTTGGTTGTTTTGCATATCTGGCATTGACGAAAATCTCAGATGTTCATACATGTATGTAATCGAATTTATTTTAGGAAGGTTACAGCACTGAACATTTCTCATTCCTGTCCATCTTTTTACAGGGCAGCTTGCAACCGGGAGCATCTCATTTATTCATCAGAATGTCTTCGTAATAGCTTGTAAGTTTTGCCTTGAAACAATATATATACTGTTAGGATGCAAGTAGTCCCACTTTCAGATAGTGAACGTTAAGGTGAGTGAAAAGAAATGGGGATCAGGTGAAAGTAACTGAAGGGAAAGAGGTTCTTTCTATGTTGTTCCAGTTTTGAACCCCATCCATTCGTCTCTCTCTACTTTTGTTATATTTACCTTGTGCATGAAGTTGTTTCCTTGAAGTTAAAGCTATTCAAAAATAATATTATCCTCTTTGAGGTATTTCTTCTCAGAATTTTGTGGTGTATCAATATATCAGTTTACCCTAGTTGATTATTTACTCTATTCTTATTCTTTTTGTAGTATTTACATGTATATTTTTTTTTTCAGAGCACTGGTGATTGACAACCTTGCTAATGTTATAAACAAACCAGCCTTCCTGAGCTGGGAGGTGAGAATGTTACTCAAATACTGTAACCAAAATTAGTCTCATATATATTTTTTGTCTTCTCCTAAAGCAAGTCAACATCCTCTGAAGTGCCGGCTATCCTAAAGAAATTTGTCTGGAAAGGAGCGATTTTGAAGGCCTCCAGTTTGAAACTAGATCCTAGCAGTCAGGCTGTGTTTATGTGACATCTTTCAGTCTGACTGGAAATGACAGGAAGGAGAAAAACCTGCAACTGACTTGGCAGAATCTATTTTTCCAAGCGATTATCCACTTAATTATCTTCAGTGCCTTCATGTCAAAGTCTGGAGCATGTTTGGCTCAAAATAATATGCCTCAAGAGCAGCCATAACCCTGAGGGGTAGTTTAAAGGCTTGTCAGAAGCCATTCGAATAAAAATCCCTTGGAGGGAATGACATCATGAAAACACAGCCTGGCTGCTGAGTGCTGTTAACAGTGGCGGCAATGCTGTTCAAATTCTGGGCTTCATCACAAGCCTGCACTTTAAATGTTTTTTGGAGTGACCTCCTGTAATTGATTAATAAGCAATTATCTTTTTATTTCCATTTTTGTTGTGAATGAATGAAACTTTATTTAACCACAGGCAATTCTTCAGCTATTTACAGAAAGATAAAAACTAAAACTACTCAACTCTAACTATAAACTACACTCTCAAAAAGCTGTTTTCCGTAAATGCTCTGCCTTATAGAGCTTTGCTGATTTTGCGTTTGAACGACCTGTGGAATTCCGCGTACCTACTGTACATAAGGAAGGTGATTCCACAGTGTGGCACCAGTATAACTAAAACTATTTTTGAAATAATTTGTGCATGGCAATCTAACATTCAGTTTGTTTTCGGAGTCCCTCAAATTGTAGCTTGTATTTCGTTCAGAAAATTTCAATGCTAAATGGTCCGGAGCTAACCCATGTAGGCATTTGAATACCATGGTGGCCTTTTGTATGTTTGCTGGCGATCAAGATTTTTCCAACCCAGGATTTCTAACAATTGGCCAGCATTAATGTCATAATTAGAGAAGGTTAGAATGCAGGCTGCTCCATTCTGCAATTTTTGCAAGCTGAGTGTTGATAATATTGTATTCATTATTACGTGCATCTTTCAGCTTGAGGGTGCAAAGAATCGTGTGAAGTTAGATCTTGCAGTGAAAGACTCTCTACCACAAATAGGTATGTGCATCATTATCTGTTGTTACTTACAGTAATTGGATTATATATTGTTGTGTTTGAGAAATCTTTTCGTTTGTCCTCTTTTCCTGCTTGCAGTTTATGAAAAGATTTTTTTATTTCATGTTGCATAGGTGTTGTTGAAGAATTACACAGAGTGGCCTTTAGGTTTGTTTGTTTGTTGTTGTGATTGTGCCAAGATTATCTATGTGCAAGCGTATTTGTAATCCGTAATAGTTTAATAGCTTAGTTTGAAAATGCTGGCCATGCAGCCCATCCATGGGAGTTTCCTTTGTGGGATGGTGAATGGTATTTACATGTAGTAATCTTGGGCCTTGGAAATTTTCATCTCATCTCAAAATCTTGGAAGCCTGTATGACGAGTCAACAAGTCTCTTTTTTTTTCATTTGTCTCTGATTCTAAAATTATGTAATTCTTCATCTTGAATTTTCAAACAAGGGTCTCGGCATTTTGGCAAGACTAACATTATTAATGCTAATCTTTGCTCATACATACATGTATATATTCATCAGCCTCAAACACACTTGAATGATGTTTTGAGAAACTAAAAGGCCTGTTAACTGTCTATTCTTATGAGGTTTGTGAACTGAGTTGTCTTGCATAATTCTTATTACTGTCTTACTTTCTTTCAATTTTAGGAGAACCCTGGGAAATTCCCTGTACTGTTTACCCCACAGAACTGGCAGTTTTACCACTGACTTGGTAAGAACTTGTGCTGACCACTGTGTACAGTATGATAATCCAGTTACCATAGTAATGTATCCACTTGTAATATGAAAATTGATGAACAGGAAGTTGTTGAAGCTGAAAGAAAAAAGGCCAAATTGATTCACACTT
Source organism: Platygyra sinensis (assembly GCA_019787425.1). Taxonomy (NCBI): domain Eukaryota; kingdom Metazoa; phylum Cnidaria; class Anthozoa; order Scleractinia; family Merulinidae; genus Platygyra; species Platygyra sinensis. Next base: position 8,748 of record JAHPZR010007949.1, on the reverse strand, counting down.
GTCTTTACAGGGTCCAAAATTGCACTTTCCTGGTCACCAATGCTACTAAAAATTTTGCACTGGCGACAAGAGTTTCATAACTGGTCACCAGCGGGTGATTAACTATTTCAGGCCACGACAATTATACAAACAGTAACTTTAATTTTCAGCCAAATCAATTCAAATAAAAGTCAAAGCTGCCCACCAATTGGTCACTTACTTTTTACCTTCGCTGCTTTTGAAGTATAAAACCGATTTTCCTCTTTTTCTAATCTACCACAACAAGTCACAACTATGATCAGTGCGAAGCTTCGTCACCTTGTTTCATCAGCAGTTTCCCATAACATATGTATTGCGGACAGTCTAGAGGACTGGAACAAGAAATGCTGCACAGTTGTGGCCTGGTGCGAGCCACATGGCGAGCAATTGGTCGATCATCTTGACAGAACATGAAAGGCAAGATCGTTTGAACATAGAGCAAAGAACGAAACGGCAGTTTTTTCAGTTGGGCACAAGAGAAGGTGTAAAGTTGACTTGAAACATTATTTGGTAGTCGCACGAAACTTCATATGTAGCCGGCATTCGATTCGTTTGACATGTTTTTCAGTGGTAGATATCGATGTATAAATACATGTAATCACTATGTTTGTATTTAATCTTATTCGTTAGCAGAAAAATCACCATTGGGGCCCCAAATGCGTTCTCTTTGTTCTGATTCTTAAAAGAAAAATTTGCAACCAGAGTTTTCCATCTATTTGTGTCTTGCTGCAAAGGAAAAATTTTATTAACACCTATTGGTGACCACATTTTTGCATATGGTGACTGAAAAAAAATATCCTTCACCAGTTGGCGCCTGCCTAAAAAAGTTAATTTTGGACCCTGCTTTAGTGTATATAGAGGATACAGTGGAACCCCGTTAATACGACCACCTTTGGGCCATGGAAAACTGGTCTTATTAACAGGGTGGTCGTATTAAAGGGGTTCTTTAAATAGGAAAATGACTGACTGAACTTTTTTTCTGGCCAGAATAAAGTGGCCGTAAAAACGAGGTGGTCGTATTAACGGGGTGGTCGTAAGGCGGGGTTCCACTGTATAACATACCTGCGTGTGGATATGAATTTTATCTTTGAGTGTCCAACTTGATATCTCACTGGTTTGCTGCGCCAACTCGTGAGATGCTGAGTTGAACACGAGAAGATAAAATTCATATCCACAAGCAGGCATGTAATATTCTTTTTATTACATAAACATACTAATGACAACGTTTTT
>JAHPZR010007949.1:0-2500 GCA_019787425.1 Platygyra sinensis | reverse complement strand
CCTTCTCTTATTGCAACGCGGGATTCCCACAATGGCGCGGTCTGGCAGAAACACTGGGTATACTGATTTTTTTTTTTTTTTTTATCTTTTTTGAATACAGGAGAGGTGATGAATTTTAAGTCTGGCCCTCTTGTTCATGCGGTTCTGGCAACAGAAGGAGCTAGGTAAGCAACTGTTTATGTAAGTATTCCTGGCTTTTAGCCATTTGGACATCCACTTAATGTTTGGGGAAAATTATTGTTCCTTTTTTTGGCAAATTTCAAAATTGTCCAACAAATATGACAAGAGGGAGAAATATTTAAACGTACTTGTAAACAAACTCACCTCAGAATTGTTTACTTTTTCAGCTTAGGAAGCAAAGATCTTCTGGCATTCTCTGTTTATCAGGTGAGGAAGATTCACTCCCTTCTTTATTTATTCTATGATAACTTTGTAAGATGTAAAAATAAACTTCCTTGCTCTGTGCTATGACACATGGTTATCAGTCATTTGTGATGTAAAGGATTTTTTGCAATGTGATTGCTATTAAAAGTCTGTTGTATGTTTTGGAAGCATTGTATGTCTCCAGAAAAAAAGGCTACATATTACTTTCAGCAACATTGTCCTTTCTTAGGTGACAAAGTGCACATCATCTTGGTTTTCTGTACATTTTGTAGTCTCTGTGTTTAACATGGCCGAACACAGTTTTCAAGTGCCTATGCCTAATTTCTGCAAGAGTCAAGGTTAACCACAGAAGTATTTATTCTCACATTCTCACAAACGGTTTTTTGTCTATTTAAAAAAAACCAGTCGTTAGATTGTTTTCATTGTTTGCCCTCTACGAATTGACAATAAATCCCTTCTGTCAACACTGGTCTAATAACATTTTGACATGGGCGATTTTCGTAATTCGTCGTAAATCATTTTCTGTATTATTAAAATTTCCCTATGTCAAAATACAAATTTTCCATCATAGATCATTCATGTGGTTTCTGAACTATTTTTCTGCCAAATTTCTTGAAATTCTAATGACTGGATCGTTAGAAATCGGCAAGTTTCTGCAAAAGCAATCAGTCTTAATTTTTCAAGCAACTGCCCATGCGCTGCATTTACCTGGGTTCTTTCGGTAAAAAACAAAAGCTGAGAATTGCTCGGTTCTTTGCATTGTTACCTTTTCTGACATATCTTTGTAATAACTTAAGCCATCAATACACTAGATTCAAATATAGAGAAAAATAACACAGATAGTGCGGGTGTTTAGTAAATAAAATAATCGCGCGTTGATGGCATGTTTGTTTTTTGAAGTCCTTTAGTGTGCGCTGAATTGCATCAGGAAAAGTGCACGCAAAAACTTTGGTCGGCCACCTTAATATACACTGTAGACTTAGTCCATTGTGCATGACGCGAAAGAAAACCACGAAAAAAATGGCCCCAGGATTTCACGCAGCCATTTTTTTTGCTGTTTTCTTTCGCATCACACATGACAGACTAAGGGAAAGAGGGACTACTCGTAGTCTACCTTAATATATTCCGTCTACACTAGATTTATGTGGTCTATGAGCTTCAAAACTGAATCAGCGATCAGCCACTTTGTCTATGGTTAAGTTATCTAACATACATGAAGCATGTTTCTTAATTGGAAACTAATCCCCTGTCAACAGGGTAGGTTTAACAGCAAAACATTGTAAGTAAACCTCTCTTGAGCCCTGATCAACAGGTAGTCAAAGTCTACCAAAATTACAGTGGTTTATTTACTAATCATTGTCTTAGTTGTGGTATTCTTATATAGTATACTTGAGAAGTCTTACTTGCACTTTGTGCCAGAGCAGTAATATCACTGAGTGAGCGAGGGAACTTATTAAAATGATGCTGTTTTAATTTTAAAGAAGTTAACAGAAAGAGAAATTGCTTTTTAACATTGAAAACTGATGTTTATGGATTAAATGTATTGTTGTCATAATTTTTACAGAAACTTCTTGGTGCGACACCTTACATCAAGTGGGGAAGCAACATGGTGTCAAACAGGTACTGTACATGTACCTGTGTCTTTCATGGTTACTGTTACTGGCCCTACTACATTACATTGTTTATGGAAGTTGTGCATGAATTTGTCAAGTTTGTGCAGTCAGGCCGGTGGAAGCTATGGAGCTGTACTTCCTTGTGGTGTTACTTATTTTATTAAAAGTACTCTAATTATATTATCTATATTTTCACTTGATTAGAAGGCAAGAGAGAGTACTAAAAAGATTGTTTTTGTTGTAAGATACTTAAATCCATTTTTGAGTGAAAATTGGAAACTTTGACATTTTGAAATCAAGAATTTAAAAAATAGAGACTTTATAGAGATGGCCCCACCCCCATAAAAAAATCTTATTTATGTTCTCCCTAACTAGCCAACAGTTTATTTCAAAATTATAAGTAGAACTTAGTTATAATCTTTGATTTATGGATTTTCCCAATTTTATAATACTGATTTTTTTAAAATCTATTCTTTATTTTGCAAATCTATTCTATATTTTGT
>JAHPZR010007948.1:70000-90784 GCA_019787425.1 Platygyra sinensis | reverse complement strand
TACTAATTAACAATTAGACTACGAGTCCGAGTTTTCTACGAGCAGATAGTCAACGAGGCGCAGCCGAGTTGACTTTCGGTCGTAGAAAACGAGGGCGAGTAGTCTAATCGTTTTAGTATAAATTTACCGTTGTCCCACTGCATAAAAAGAAAAAGAAGTCAAGTATCGCATAGAAAAGAACCGTTTTATTATGTTACATCAGGTTCAAACGTGACGCGCGATGTGCACTGATGCGTAACTGTTGACTATCAGCAGATAGTCGACGGTAATATAGCCAATCAAATTCACGGATTCACATAGACTACGGTAAATTTATACTAATGAGTTTTAGAGTCCATACCACGCTGCTCGCGTCAATGTGTCACGCAATGCCTTTTTCAGCTCGCGCTCTGAAAAAAACATTTTCTTTGACGTTGATATTGTGGTAAAAAACAAATCGAAATGTGGTTTATCGTGGTCTGTACTCTTACCGACAACGAGTACGTGTCATTACTCGTTTCCCAAACATTTTTGTCGTATTATTTCTGCATATATTAAGCGAGTTTGTAAAAGTTTTTGAAAGGAAAGTCTGACGCGTGCAAGCAGCTCATTTGCATAATGCAGCGCGTGCACTTTCAAGTCCGAGTCGGTGTTTTCAGTTGTCAAGACAATTTCGTTATCTTTGATATTGTGGTAAAAACAAATCGAATGTGGTTTAGCGTCGTCTGTACTCTTATCGACAACGATACGTGTCATCACAGCGGTCAAAATGTTGTATGCAACAAATTGAGCTACATCACAAAGCGCGCGCTCTGCTTTAGTTATCGAGTACGTCAGCAGCATACACCCATGGGCAAATAGTAGATGCTGAATTAGCCAATCAGAGCGCGCGCTTTGCTTTAGTTATCAGTCCGGGATCGTTATCATTTTTGATAACCTCACCAAAACAAACCATAAACCAAACGTTGCACAGGATTTCGTTCACGTGACGTTATGTGGTAGCAACAGTGTATAAGGGGGGGGGGGGGGGGGTGGTCGCACTAGAGCGAATTCTGTTTGTTTAACCAAAAATATGGTCAAAATTGGAGCTTTTCCTAATGCGACCCCTACGAGCAAAATTTGGAAAAATTTGTCAGTGGACCAAAAAGATCAAAGACGCCGTAGTGTATGGGTGGGGCAGGCAGATTTTTCCAAAATCGCCCAAAGAAAACAAAAATTCATTAAACATGTCAACTGCGTGTTTACTTAGGAAAATTGATGCAGAGTTGAAGCGCACGAACATTTCATCATTGTTTACAAAAGAGTTTTATCAGTGTTTACACAAGAATTTAGCCTTGTTGTGTGGCTTCGTGTGCGACCAGAAAATGAGCCCAAAAAAATTTGGTCAGTACCGATATTTTTGGGTCTTTCAGACCGACCAAAAAAAAAAATTCGCTCTAGTGCGACCCCCCCCCCCCCCCCACCCCCCCCCCCCCCCCCCTAATTCAATATGCCGGTCGACGAGGCGCTGCGATGAAAGGGGCTACTCACAACATCACAATGCAGCGTCATTGAATTAAATTTAGGTTTGCTTCATAATAGGTTATGGGATTATGGAATAAAAACAGAAATGTATGGAAGAAAACTGTCTTCGTCCAAAGTTACTGCGAATTTAATTTTCACACCGTGTGATATTTGTTCCGCGAGTAAAATGACACAGCGAAGGTAGACAACAAATATTCTGTTCACAAAAGCGTTGTTTATTGACACTAACATGACAATAGCTTCCATTTTCCCTCAGGCTTCATTTTCTTGGTAGCGGGCGAAGCTGCTTGTTCAACAGTCTGTAGTAAATAAAAACGAAAAAGTAACAGTAAATACATCTTGAAGAGCTGCAACTTAATTTCGTTTAGTTTGCGTGATAACAAACAGTATAAGTTTAATTCAACAGCCAGGCTCGGCATAGTAACACGTAAAATGCAAGTAGCTAACATGTTCACGGAATATTTGTTACTCCAGAGCTAACATTTAGAGAGCTTAAAACATATCTGGCAATAGAAACGAGCCGAGAGAGAAGAAACCTGGCAAAAAAACAGGTGTCAAACTCTACAAATTTCACGCTGATTGCAGCGGAAGCCAACCTGACATACATGTATGACCTATGTCCTTCCAAAACCACAGGATTTTTGCTTAGCGAAATATTCAAAGATCCCCAGATCGTACCATACAAAAGGGGCAGATCCTTAGAGATATACTAGTTCGAGCAAAACTTCCTAAAGCGGCTATTACACGCGGATAGGAGTTGCGTAGGCATGTTACCCCATTGTTGTCACTCGCTGAATCCAGCGATAAGCTGACCTAGTTTGGCCGGCATTTCTTGAAAATATCTCAGGACCACGAATGTGTGGACATTGAATCTTGGACTCAAAAATATAGGCAACTTACCTTTTAATGCATTTGCCGATTGACCGTCTCAGGCGATAAAAATACCTCACGTACGTCAGGCAAACATTAGGCCGGCGGGGATGAATAAAATCGCTGTCCTCTTCAATGTCGATATCATGTCGTTCGAATTCAAGCTTGAATTTTTCTTTAGGTCTTGCAGAAGTCCTTTTTGAATCGAAGACGCAGTCTTTGCCACAAAATCGACATAAATTTGCTGTTTTGATTCTATGGGTACCAGCATCCGTCATCTCAATACCTAGGCCCACTGAACACATCAATTACAGATGTAGATATGGCCGCCGTTACGAACAGCACATCGCAAATCAAAACAACCCCGTGCACTTTTTTCACAGATCGTGCACAACACTAAAAACAGATTAAATCCCAAGTATATAGCGTGAAGATTAACGACATATTTTTGTGATTGTCGCAAAAATCTGCAAGCAACTTAAATCTAATGACAACATGAAAAACATACCTGATCTGTATGCAAAATTGCAAGCGCTGTTTCACTTTACGAGTAGCATTTTACATCGTTTACGCTGGTCTTCAGCCGCCATCTTCAAAACACGCGAGGCTCTTCCTTTCTTGGTACTTATCGAATAGAGTTATGGGTAAAACACCCGAGCATAATCGAACAAATAACGAGCAAAAGCGAAAATTCCCAATTTTTGAAATGGCCGCCATTATATGACGTCATATGGTTATCAAAAATGATAACGATCCCGGACTGGTTATGTTATAATTCAAAACTCAAAAGACAGCTGATCGTTGTGTTATCATCCTGTATTATGTTGGAGTTAAACCGTTGCAGCAGCTATATCCTCGATGATCGTAAAACAAACCGAAAAACTCACCGATCTCTGTAGAGCGATTTGTTTTCCACTTTCAATTTTTTACAGCTACTCCCATCTTCTTCTTGATGCCGTTTTTCTCGAAGCGAGTTATCCATAGTTCGGCGTTCGCGAAAGAAGGGTTAAAAGAGACTGAAACAGGATGATAACACAACGATCAGCTGTTTTGAGTTTTGAATTAGTAACGGTTGATTTGACACAGCCATTGCTCTCAGCACGCGGTACAGATCAAATAGCTGATGACGTATTTCCGTCACCGGTATCCTCTGGTCCACATTGTACGAAAGCCAACTTACAACGCTCAAAAAATCGTTGCCGAAAAGTCAGATTTCACGAGCTTTCTGATTTATTTCTTTTCTATAATGTGGAGGGGATAATATTTCCAGACCACTTGCTGGATATGAGGCATTTTCATTCACATTTTAAAGATTTATGGTCGATTCAAAATTTCACCGAAATTAGTTTCATCCCTTGTCTCTATTCTTACTGTTAGTCACCACTAGTGATTAGCCCACAGTGACTGCTGTATGCGGCATTCGACGTGAGGATAGGATAGGATTTCAACCGACGCGTAACACGGTCGCATGTTTACGGTTCGATCGCACAGCAATCAACCTCGTCCCCAGGGCGTTCTCCTCGACAATTTTCATTGAAAATCGTCGAGGAGAAGGCCCTGGGGACGAGGTTGCACAGCGATTTGAATTAACAGATCGATTCGCGCTACAATTGTACGGTGAATTTAACTAGAAATACGGTCAAATAGGACTCCTCTGCTCCCTGTGTTATAATGTGTCGGGAAAATTTCATGTAATAAATTACACCATGTAATCGAAGTTACGCGTAGCCGTGTATTAAAACCTTCATTGACTTGCACTCGTACGGTACTACATATAAACCAGAAAAATAGAAAAATTAGTAATTGAAAATAATAGCTAACCAAAATAACAAACAAGAAGGAACGGATAATACGAAGAAAGGTTTACCTTAACGGTGTCCTGACTCACGAGATCAAAAAAACTTGCTGCTTCAAAACTTAAAAGTGGCGTAAAAAAACGAAGACCTAGGTCCTATTTATTCTAAAAAGGCTTGACAAGTGATTACGTAACAATACGAAGTAACGAAAAATAAGCATTCCTACAAACAATAAAGCGAACAATAACGAATACTAACGACTAATAAACTAGTGCTAAATACCAAAAATAGACGAAGAGTAAATTAAAAGAAAACAAAGGGAAACAAACCAAAAAACCTAATTTGAATGTTTTCCTGTAACATGCCGGCCTCGAAAGGCACTTGTCTTTGCCTTTCTATAACAAAGAAGCGAAACTCGAACAAGACCTATAGAGGATTTCCTTATACGTACACTCTTCTTAATGAGGCAATCTATAAAGCACAATAGAAAATTAATGCGGCAATCTTTAAACAATGTTCGGACATTAGTTCTAGCAAGGGTACTTCATCCATCTGAACCTCTTTCTGCATTTGCCGTAGTGGTACACTGGCCGCTTCTAGTAAACATAGTTTCCTGATATCTCTCGTCAAGATACATCTGGCCGTTCTAACCGTGGCTTGGCGAACATCCCCATTGCGGTCCACCATAACAATCTTAGTTAAAGTGTCCATTGAGTTGATGTCGGCTTCATATCTCATCTCAGACGAATTCAGTTGGTAAATCCGCATGTCACGTGCTAATTGAGAGAGTTTTTCCCCGTCAGAAGACTTCAGTTGTGGTCCCTTGACTACTTTATCAACAAGAGAACGAATAATCACGTGTCTTTGACCAAAGTTCCTTTCGAGAATATCACGAGCAGCTTTATATCCTTCAGCCCCTGGCAAGATAACACAGTTCTGAATCGCTTCTTTGGCTTTGCCTGTACAATAGTGGATCAGATAAGACAGCCTGACATTGTCATCCTCGATCGTAGATTCCACATTAAGCTCAAAGTTCTTGATAAACCTGGGGTACTTCGAAGAGTCACCATCAAAGTACAAAAACTCGCGTTTCGGCATATCCAACTTTTCAAGACCAAGTACAACTTTATCGATGGTCGTTTGCTGTCGTTCCACAATCTTTTGGAACTTGCCCACTGTATTATCAGGGTTGACATCGTCACCATGGCAACCACTTTTGTCCGGTCTACGTGAGCCTCTAGGAAAGGTGGGAACGCCATGGGGTGTGGTACCTCCACTCTTAAACTTCAATTCATGTGGATCTACTTTTACTTCCGCTAAAGTGTACTTCCCAGTTTCTGGTTTAACACGTTCATCCTCAAATGGTTGGCCAGGCATTACGGAAGATTTCAATCCTGTCAAATAACGCTCTACGTTCTCACGGACCCGCACAGATCCTGCAGGGGAAGTAACTGAACCATCTCCAACCTGCTCTCGAAAAGTAGCTTCAAGCTCAGCTCGTTCTGCATCGATTTTGGCCCGCATCAATTCAGGTTGGCTTCTAAGTCGTAAACGCTCCCTTTCAGCTAAAACACGCGTGTTCTCTTCTTGAAGACGTAGCCCTATCTCGCTTTCCTTAATCGCTTGCACTTCTTCGAGTTCCCTCACCTTTAACTGGGCCATTGCACGCTTGATATCCCTCGCGCACGATTCACTACCTTGTGAAAAGCCTTTCTCTTGAACGCGTTTGATCTGGCGCCGTATCATGAATAGAGGTGTTTTGAATCACATTTGATGTTCTCGCACCTAGCACCTCTGAAATATTTGTCACATAACTAGCTTCAGTGTTTGCATTCTGCAATTCCTGTCGTCGCTCTACTGACGGAACAACTGGCATTTTCAAATTCAAATCAACCCCGGAGATGTTCGCTATTCCTTCGCCGTACAACTCCCGTCTCTTAGGCGTATAGACTATCCAACCACTCCTTGTACTTATTTTCGAAAAGCTCCATTCGAAAAACATCCTTTGCATAATCTCGGGAAATACGCTGTTTGTCCGCCGGTCGCTCGGTTAGATGAAACCATTCTGAACTAGCCCGTTTTAGCTTCTCAAATATGCTCACCAACGAGCTGTGTCTTTCAACCACTTCATCGGAAGCAAACTGCTCCGAAAAATACGGTTCCAATTCGTTCATTACTCTTGTAATGTGCCCACGATAGGCTATGATCGTCCGCCCCAAGCTGCTTAATTCACCGTCCTCGGACATTGTCCAACAATTTCCAACTTGGTGCTCCTTTGATCCCTTGCCAACTAAAGCAGCATTCTCCAGTTGCTCGTTAAGTACTATGTAACCGAAGTTACGCGTAGTCGTGTATTAAAACCTTTATTGACTTGCACTCGTACGGTACTACATATAAACCAGAAAGTAGAAAATAATAGCTAACCAAAATAACAAACAAGAAGGAACGGATAATACGAAGAAAGGTTTACCTTAACGGTGTCCTGACACACGAGATAAAAAAACTTGCTGCTTCAAAACTTAAAAGTGGCGTAAGAAAACGAAGACCTAGGTCCTATTTATTCTAAAAAGACTTGACAAGTGATTACGTAACAACACGAAGTAACGAAAAATAAGCATTCCTACAAACAATAAAGCGAACAATAACGAATACTAACGACTAATGAACTAGTGCTAAATACCAAAAATAGACGAAGAGTTAATTAAAAGAAAACAAAGGGAAACAAGCCAAAAACCTATTTGAATGTTTTGCTGTAACACACCAGCTACACAGACAAAAGTTATTCAACAGAGTTTGCATTATGGACCTCTAGTGCAGCTCATAAACTCACGCCTCAAGGCACGGCTTTAATAACAAAATTATAATACTCACAATTATTACGCTGACGGAGCCGGGCTAATGTTCCATTATGGCATCAGCTGAACTTTTAACGTGATGACGGTATTTCTATGTGATATTGGTCAAGCTACGGCTAGACCTGGTTTGGTTCTGCATGCGCATGCTGCGCCGGGGTCTCCGAGCTTTTGCAAAAAAAAAAAATAATAATAATAGTAAAAAAAAATAAAAATAGCTATATGATTTGTAGAGACCGTACTTGATTTAAATTGATTCAAACTGTACAACTTATTTTTAATTCCGGCAGTAGTGAATCGAACCCAATCGAACTGTTATTTAATCATACTCAATCGAAGTTGAAAATTTATTCAATATAAGATTTTTGAACTGGCGCGTGGAAGAGAATCTAGTGGTGAACAATAAAGACAATAGATTGCTTACGCCTCGGAACTATCGGTCTAATATAGTTGACCCTTGGAAACTTGATGTTCTTAAAACTAGCGTATTTGCCCTCGAAACTTGGCTTCTCGGGCACCATCAGCCGATAATTTCTCGACAGAAACACTCTACTGTTTTAATCGTGTCTCTCCGCGGATGAACATTATCGACATTATCGCGACGCGTGATCAATTTAAATCAATAAAAATGGGATAAAATTTAGGGGTGAACTCAACCTCGTTCCTGGGGTCTCTGATCTTATCGCCCCTTGGGGCAAGCGAGGAGAGACCCTGGGAACGAGGTTGGGGTGAACTATAATAGCTGATAGGTGTACGAGTAACTCAGCCAATCAGATTGCAGTATTTGCATTACGGGATACTTATAGAACTCTCCTCATGGCTGTCAGTGTACGATTAGTCAGCCAGTCAGGTTGGTGTACAACCACCGTTTTAGGGAAATCGGTCAGATTTGTCAGAATATGTCAAAAAATCGAGGAAAGGGGATTTTAGGGAGTTACACTAAAGGAGCATGGCCCCTGAATCTCTAGAAGCTTGCTCCCTCGGCACTCGTTGTTTTGGAAATCGGCCGACACCATTTAACTTAGATCGGCGCCTGACTAGTTAGAATTCAACAAGATTAAAACTCGATAGAAACACGGAAACGGCCGTTTTTTCCCTTACATTACATAGTTTTCCATTAACACTGGGCAAAAACTTAATAAGCGAGTTGTATTATGACTTAGGATCCAAGCTGAAGAAGCCTCCTAAGCAGACACTCTTTGGAGTCGTGTTTTTCCTCTAAATTTCCTGCTACTTTTTCGCTAGGTCCACTTGTAAGAAGTTATTTATACCTGTATAGACAACATGGACATCTGTTTAGCTTGCTGACCATTTCCCTTTATTCCTTCAACTCGGTTTGATATTATATAAGGCAGCGCGTATCTGATTGAACAACCCAGTTCGGTTTGGATTCAGTATTCTTTTTCTGCACGGCAATTAGAGCCGAACATGCCCCTCGCCAAACATGAAGGGAAAACATTTCTACTTGAGGACGAATTGTTCTTTTTTGCGAGTAATGTTTAGAAAAAAGCAAATCTCCGAAATTAATATGTGAGCGGTCCATCTTAGCGGTCCGTATTGATAAATTCGGACAGCTCAGGCAACCAATCAGAATTCTCGTTTTCACCGTTGAAAAGTTTTCCAGCCATAATATTATACAAGTACATACAGTTTATTACTGACTTACATAATAACCAAATCAATGCGCGCGCTCTGATTGGTCAATCAGCTGTCAGTTATTGTGCCGGTAAACCCACGGAAAAATCGCGCGTCTTCTCAATTATTATATAAAAGCAATAGACCACAAGTTTTCTATGAGTTGTAGGCTGATAAACCACTTGGGATGTTGGTAGAACGCTCGAAGAATTCGTAAACCACTCGCCTGCGGCTCATGGTTTACAAATTCTTCTCGTGTTCTACCAACATCCCGCGTGGTTTACCAGCTTATAACCCATAGAAACTTGTGGTCTATTGCTTAAATATTAAGTGATAAAAAAAAAAAAAACTTAAGTCCTGAAACGATTGAGGGAAAGCAAATCCTGGGAGTCAAAATACATGGACAAGCAACTTATTTGGTCTTGTTAGGTTTCGGCAATGTACAATGAAAGATTTAGACACATTGTTTGCTTTATTTGTTTAGGTTGGAGGTCACTAGCTCTATCTTTATAACCTTAAGTTATCTATGAAGTTGTGCTTATTTTACCAATGAGGTCATACAATACCCAGGATTTCACAGAGTCGAAGGGTAGAACATTCCTAAGACTAAGAGCATAACTTTATATTACATCACTTGGAAATTTCTTCATTCCCAGTTCTATAATGACATTATAAACTGTCCGAACGGTAGTTTCTACAGGTTTGAACAATTCCACCCTTAACCCTTCAAGTGCCAATTAAGCCAAGTGCACATGCAAAATATATTTCTATACATATTCTCATCACTGACCTCCATACACATGTATCGTATGGTTGACAGAAGCTATATCGTCAGAAGATTTTGCATACAGAAAATTTGCCTTTTGTGATCACTTGCAAAATTCACATCATGTAAATGCTGAATAAAGTATTGACAATATGAGGAGAAATCGCGTATTGATAACAATTTAGTGCTCAAGTGCTAAAACGTCATAAACCGAAGGTACATACAGCTGCAAAGGGGCCACAGTTTAAAAATTGCTGATTAGTAAGTAACAGCCAAAATGTATTTAAAAAATGTTGCTATATATTCATTATCAAACTCTACTTCTTCTTTTTGAGATCCTCAAATCTTCTAGTTAGATCGTCAAAGTCCACATCTTCGCCACCGGCACTGTTTCCCCCTGGGACACTGTCAGGTAAATTGGGTAAATCTGTAGGTACAGCAGGAAGGTCCGGAAAACTGGGCCCTGATGAGGGGCGTGGTGCACTGGGGGCGGCAGGCTGATGAGTGGCTGAAAAAAAAAAGACTCGTATGGTATAACTGCAAGATCGATAATTTGTCAGTGGTAGGGATATTTAAGTTGAAGCCATTAGCCTTTTCGCAAGGCTACTCCTGCTAAACTGGTCAAGGAAAAATAAAGCTATGTTACAAAGCATGTCCTTACCTGGTGGTGGAGGCCCAGCATTGAAGTTATTGAGAGGCTCTCCTGGGTAGGGGGGTAACTTCTTCTCTGATGGGTAGGTGGGTGGTGGTACTTCTGCTGGTCCTGGTGGGTAGGGTGGGGTATTTCCCTGTAAAGTTAAAGAGCAATGATCAGGCTCTCAGGTCAAATGAATATTTAAGCGCTGGATACTAGTAATTTACATCTTTCATATGGCCATACTAAGTTGCAATCTATGTCACCAACTTTTTTGGTGCAAATCTCCAGTTTCTGTAACAGGAAGCAACTAGGAGTACAGTGGAACCTCAATTTAACGAACCTCTATTTAACGAAGTCCTCGATATCACGAACGATATTCTACGTCCCGGCCAAAGTTACAGTAAAATGTATGGAATAGAACCTCGATATAACGAACCTCTATATAACGAATTCTTCGATATAACGAGCATAATCCGGAAGCCCAAACGTAAAATCTACCTCGATAAAACGAATTACAATGTCAACACGCGACAGAAGATAAACGCTGAACAGATTAACAGTCGACAAATCCTTTAATCCTTATCGTAAAGAGACAGCAACCTTTCAGTCGACGACTCATTATATGTCATAGACATCGGCACTAAAGAATTTCCACAGAAGTCACCTGTGTTACAAATCAATCATTAACTATGACCTCGATATAACGAACATTTTGGTCGTTTTCCCTCAAATTCGTTATATCGATGTTTTCGATATAACGAACCCTCCATTTAACGAACAAATTTGGCCGGTCCCCAGCGACTTCGTTAAATTGAGGTTCCACTGTATTTCTACTCCCTCTGGGTGAGATGGTAGTCCAACAGAGGGTTACTGCTCCAGTATTAAATATGCCAATACCCATTTATACCCCTCAGGTGGAGAGACACACTGTTAGAGAACGGGTGTCTTGCCCAAGAACACAACGCAATGTCCTAAATCAGGGCTCAAACCTGGATTGCTTGAAGTGGAGGCAAACTGCTTGACTGCCATCTCTCATCCAAGTAGACGAAAGTTATAAACTTGGGTCTACTTGCGACTCCGTTTGGCCAGGCCTTGCACACTCTTGCGTTGACTTGCGATAACTTGCGCTCACTTTGGTCGAGATTAAATTTGCACGCAAGTCAGAGCAAGTTTTTCACCGTCTGGCAACCCAACCCAGGTCAACGTAAGTTGACTGACGTCCATTAACCTATTATTAGCCAATGAAATAGAGGATAGTCTCCCTTAAAATCTTTTTTTCTAATGGCGACTTGCGAGTACTTGTGAGGAAACTTGCGACTCTGCTTGGCCACCCAACGCAAGTCTCTACTCAAGTTCAACTTGTGTCCACTTGTGACTACTTGCCGGTCCGTTTGGCCAGGGCTTTACATGTTGTTCAGTTGTACTGAATTTGAAAAAGCATTGTCTCTGAAAGAACGTGCAAGGTTCATTATGTCTTTAGCAGGAAGGCAATGGGTTTCCACAGGTGGGCAAAATTTTTAGAACTTGACTTCTTTATAAGAAAACCTTTCCTCTAGATTGTCATGTACAAGATGGGCAAAATCACTCACAGGCAGTCACTCTGCTCGGAGCCTGACCCTTCATGAAAGGGCGATGTCTGTATTGTAAAAAGGACTAGTTGAGACAACCCCTCCTTGGCAAGTTCACCATCTTAAGTTAATAGCCACGGAGTGCAACTCGCACAGATTGACTTACATGTGATGGTGGAGGGTAGGCATACCCCATACTGCCACCTGTCATAGAAGGCATACCAGGTCCGTCAAAGCCTCCACCGTACCCCTCAAACCCAATACGACCTCCGCCTCCTCCTCCGCCTCCTCCGCGTCCTCCTCCAGAGCTATTATCACCTGGTGGCCCAAGTTTCACATCGTCAAGTGACAACGCACTCTCCTAAAATAATAATAAAAAAGATTATTAAAAATTTGGCAGAATATTGTTATATGCAGATTAATAGTAACTGCAATCTAAAGAACGTTTTGTTAGAAAGGCGTTTCTGTCAGTTTTCTTTTTTTTTTTTACCATAATTGAGTGTCTTAATTAGAACTTAAGAAAGGCAATTTGATTTTTGATCACCCATAGTATTTCCTTCTAGCAGGGTTGTATCTAAGAAAATAGTCTCCTGGCTAAGATTTTTATTGAACCGGTTACAATTTTCTACGAGGGTCCTGGAATGAATTTTGTCTCCAATCTTTCACAACACCTAAAATGCGGGACTACCAAGCTCTATGTTTACAAGATGGTGGATTTATTACAAGGAAAGAGAACACGCTAAACATGTGCTCAAAACAAGATTATATTCCAACTACTTAACTCATTATACTGGCTCCGATACTCAAGGTAGTCAGGAATTTATTCCAAACTTTTCATTTACATGTAGACAGTTTGATATGGTTCCTATTCATTGCCCTCTACCGAGTGACCTAGTAACCCGCCAAAAATCTAGCGGACGATCACCTCTTTATCAGCAGGCGAATTTTGGCAACAGCCAGCACTTAGTGACAACCCTTTTCTAGCATGGTGTATACACTATACTGACCAAGCCTGTTCAGTCAAGATGATTGGAAATTGGCCTATTTCTGTGTTTATGGACTGAGAATAGACTAGATGGCCTCAAGTTCCTTAAACTCACAAAAAAAGTGAACCAGGTCAGTATCCAGCCATCTCGACTGGACACGCTTGGTTAATAAAGGGTTTATTACTATAAAACTTTTGGAAAACGTTTCCTATGGGACACAGTGGATAGCTCCAAGCATCCTCTTGCCCACTCAGGTAGCCAATCTGCAGTTCCAGAACATATTCCATATCCCCCCACAGAAGGGAATGGAAATTCCTGGGGGGGGGGGGGGGGGGTTGTATACTAGAAAACAATTAACTTAAGCCTGTAAACATGTTTTCTCTTTCTTCAACTTCTCTTGATTGCCCTTCTTTCTGTTGAGAATGTCAAGAGTCAAATGTGTGCTTAAGGTAGCAGAGTTTTCAGTCTGTAATCATGCCATTATTTCAAGACATTTTCAGTCATGTAATAAATTGATCAGGTTTGCTTTCCGACTTTTCTGGGAGGACGTCAGCCCATGGATTTTACCTTGTTAGCCACTTGGTCCATACTGCCAAGACCTTGGGCCGGTATTCCCCCAGTATGCGCCTCACATACTTGGTTTATAAGTTAAATGTACGAAACAGTACCTACCTCAATAACAGATGGATCAGGCTCAAAAGCTACATTGTGGCTGCGAGCAATCTCTATTAAATAATTCTCCACTAACGATTTTGGTGGTGGCTGAGGACTCAGTTTTAAGATAAGCTGTAAATTAAGAAATAAAACTATGAATAAAAATTATGTCTTGAAAATATATTGTGGGTAGCTAGGGGAGGGGGTGTGGTGATCTTTCTTCAACCACAACAAAATTCACCCTTACATGATTGTTCTTTAAACCTACATGTATGTGTACTTTTATCAACCATAGTTTTATCACAAAATCAGTTTTAAAAGCAGAGAGTTTGGAACCACTGGACCTGTTTAAATTAGCTGATAGTGATCAGACGCCCGCAAAAACTAGCCTGTTCCAAGCTCTTGGTCAGTGGGGACGATCAAACAAGTAGCTGGTAATTAGAGCAGGATCTGGGAGAGAAAAGGACTTTGCCAAATCTAGGGGAAATAAATTCAGATGTAATAACTGGAAATACAGTGTAATTGTTTGGTAATAGAATTCGAATTGGAGGCTCCAACGGTATAAACTAAATGTCATTGAAACATGATTAATAATTAACGTATGCCAATTAAGTTGGTCAGGAATGGTGTACTGTAAAATGAGTTACCACATGATTGGAAAATTTGCTCAACTAAAATGTTTCACAGTCGTCATTCACAGCAGTTTCAGAAGGACACTTATAGGAAAGCACAGGGAAGCAGAAGAGAAAGCATGACATGAAATTCTTTATACGATCTAGTTTTAAACTTAAGGAGGCAGATATTGACTCAATGTGTATCCAGCACTGGTACCCAGGCCCCCTCATCTAATGAGAACACTGCATTCATAACCCTCAATTATTAATTTAATATCATCTATTTCTTTTCAAATCTACAACTTGAAATTATAAATAAATAAAAATAAAGAATCTTACTCTTGCATTCACTGTTTCATTGGCATTCACACTAGCTTCATGAGCAAACTTTTTGCCATACTTCAAGCCAAGCTGGTCAGAAATCTGTTTTGAATTGAAGAGAACAATTAAAATTGATTCAATTTACAATGTAGTGCAGGCAAATGTACTTATAAATATTTTCCTGAACTAAGTCTTCTGATAATAGCAACAAGACCAATTACCGAAACATCATACTCCATTTATTTTTCTTTCAAATAATATCTTACTTTCTGTTCTTTAATAATGTACATTAAGTCTCCTGCGGGCAAATACATCAAAAAAAGTTATAATAATAATAAATTAGAACAGAACACTGAAAATCAGGCCATCTGATGGGGTGCGAAAAAAATGGAAAATTATGCGGAAATTTCCGGCATTATTATGCGGAAGAAAGTGACGATTATGCGGAAAAGACGCCAGATTATGCGGAAATTTCTAAGATTAATAAATTCGTTTCCTTGGCTTTTTCAAACATATAAAATACACGTGAACGTCTTACCGATAATTTAACTCGAAGCTTAGTAACGACGCATTAAATCGGACGGGGAAAACTGGATACCAGAAGTCCGAAAACTAGAACCCAGGCCCATCAACAGAAGATGCATGGAATGCCTGGAGGTTTAAAATTGTTTGCAAACAAAAAGGCATGTTTTGGTCGCTGTTTGGGTGAATAACATCTCAAACTGATCAAATTCTTTGTTATTTTTGCTTCTGAGGATGGTAAGCAGTTGCGTTCTCGCTTATATGTAGCAATTTTCTAGTTTTATGCGGAAAAATGCCCCAAGGATGCTTAGGATGCGGAAGTGGGCAAATTATGCGGATCCGCACCACCGCATCCTGTCAGATGCCCTGGAAAATACAGTTGTCCCGCTAAATTAAATGTGGTTATTTTGAATTACCTGTTATTTTGAATTCAAAACCAATTTTCCCTTAGATTTGCCCTTCAGTGATTTACTGCAGTAACTGGCAACATGTATTTTCAAATTCTTGCTATTTTCAACTATCTTTTTATTATATCATTTCTCTCGAGAGTTCGAATTAGTAGAGTTCAACTGTACTTCTTTACTCACACTCAGCAATAAATCAGAAATAAAACACAAGTCAAGCAAAGTGTAAAAAGTCCCTTAAGTTTTATAATAAAGTAATCAATGCAAAAGAAATCTGATTGATGGTCTAAATATGTAGAGCTCTACTTGACAAAGAAAAAAAAATAAACACAAGAATCCTTTACCACTCTTAGCTCTTGAACATCTGATTGCAGGCGAGGTGCAGCCCACATCAATGTTGTTACTGCCTCAACCATTCCTTCGTCGCAATATCTTTGTTAGCAAAATGAATACAGATTAATCATTGAATATTTAAGTTAAATGCTCCATGTTCATGTATAAAATTACTACATGTAGCACCACCAACAACAAAGCTTGAGTGGAATTTTACTCACTGTTGAGTCTCAATCAAACCAAATCTTGCCAACAGTAAGTCACAGTACAATTCTAGCATCTCCATAGCCTCGACTAAGTAGTCCTCTCTGATGATGTGCTCCACCTTGTGAAAATGCAGGTAAACAAAAAATATATTATAAATATTTGGTTACTTGTCAGGTACAGTGTATCAGTGGTTTCACTTATTAGGGACTGATGGACCTTGATAAAGATTTTTTCCATCTTATCTAGTCTCGAGGAAAATTTTTCTTATTAAGAAGATCAGTTAAAAAAGTTTTTCCTGCCTGTGAAAAGTACAGTGTAGTTGCCCAGTTGAAAACCCCTGAGGTATAAAAATGACATGTGCATGTACATGTAGCTAATTGTCAAACAAGCATCTCTCTTCAAGTTCTCAATCTTCCCTCGTCTAAAACTTAAACCCCAAACATTCTAAACCTAGTGTTTAAAGAGTTATCTGTACTGTGGTGTCTCCAATCTTGTCTCTGGGGTATGAGTTTTTTTTTTATAAAGACATGATTGATTGTGTTTAATTGTTTTAGGATAACAAGTGCATCAGGCAAATTTCAGTACAGTTCACACATTAATAGAGTATAAATTTTAAAATTGTTTTCCTTGTTTACATTAATTGGAAGCACTTCAGTCAAATCTTCAGAGAACTACATGTAGCCAAGGGGGCCCTGACACCTACATGACGTTTGTCATTTTAGATAAAAGTAAAAAAAAATAAATGAGATATAGTACCTTTCGTAATCTAATAAATCATTACTCAAGAAAGGAAAAGAAACAAAAGTTTTTCATTGCATAATCTGACATCACAAAATATATTCAGATAAAGTATTTTGATATTCCTGAGGGTTTCCCTAGGAAAAATTCAATTGTAAGCTTAAGCTATATGTACGCTAATATTAATTTTACAGGTACACTTAGCGAAAATGTTTTTTACTCACTCTAATTCTTGCTCTTTCGTCTTTGCCATTGTTTATGTAGTCAGCAATTTCTCTTCTTGCTTTCTGTGCTAACTCCGCTGTTTATTAGATTAAGGGGAGCAAAAATTAGGAATTTCTATGAGTTCTTAAACCTCGCGAGGTTTTGTTCACATCATGAAGCGATTTTGGATGAATTGCGCATGTGAAAGGTTGCTGATGTGAAGGGGGAACTGTCTAAAGATATAAAGGTGTGGCGTTCAATGTAGAAAGGAGTAACAAATGACGAAATGGCATGGAATAAGAAACAAACTTACTCTTCTTCTTCTCTAATAGTTTCAAGCGGTTAATTGCCAACTTCAAGTTCACCTTAAGTTTCTGCTTGTTAAACCCTGAACCAAGCATGATTGAGAAAAGAAAATGCAAAGAACCTTTAGCTGTTTCCAAATCGAACAAACTGCGAAGTATGACCTCAGATCACAGCTAAATATACTAACCCATTTTGAAATGCTGTTCAATCCGCCATGTTCACAAATACGTAATGTTTCTGTTTTTAGAAACTGACCGCTCGTACCCAGACTTTCAGGACGCCGAACTCTCTATACTCTGGAGAGCAAAGCCTTGACACTTCATATCGAGATGGATAAATTTTTATTTACTATGGGAGGGGTAGCTCAAATAATAGCATCTGTATCACCATAATAGAGCCTGTATCGCTCCGACAAAGGGTCAACGCTCGAAACGTCAGCTTCCGAATCTCTTAACGATGGCCAATTCACATTATCAATCCGGTTGATAAAACAAAATTATGTTGTAATACTCCCACCGCCGCAGCATTACAGTTTGGTTAGAAACTTAACCCCCCTGACCCTAATTGTCCCTACCCTGATCAGTAGCTGTTGGTTGAAACGTCAGACTGTAAACAATCGTTGCCTGGAAACGAGAACACATTCTCAGGGTCAGCCATTTTGAACGGTCGGTCGGCAGTGCGAGAGCTAGAGGAAATTGTTAGTTTTCTCAGAATAAAATGCCTAAAAAAGGAAAGAAAGCGAAAGGAGGAAAGCAAAGAAAGGAGGGTATGTTTAGTTGCAGCTATATAACGCATCAATTTCGTACAGAATGAAGTATTAGAACTATACTTGAAGGAGTTGTAGCAAATCACTTTATAATTTGTACAATTCAGCTCGACGCAGCTTTTAAAATTTTTCTCAACTTCAGTTTTCGAGCACACGCTTGGATATATGAAAAAGGTTACAGTGCTATATAAATATAGCAGCCTAGCCTATTTCATACTACGTTAATTGTGACTTACATGTATTATCTCAAAAGTCATTTTTTATATGTGAGCAACGTACGTGTATTTGTATCAAAACTTGAATTTAGTACATATATATTTAAGATCAAGTTTTTCATGTAAACTTAGGCTTAACTGTAACAACGTGAAGTCGAAAAATAACAGTATAATTTCACAAGGCGAGGTTCGACTGAGATACTAAATTCCTGGTTTTTCAAAAGACCAGCTAGAGCTGTATTCCTGAAGTGTACAATGTTCCTTGTTGAATCAACAAAGCTCTGCATATTTCAAGACGTATACATGTAAGCTTGTTTGACATAACAAAAAGCCCAGGGGATGCTTTATGGGGGGCGGGGGAACATTTTGTTTTGGTGTTATCCTATAATCCTTGCTAGATTTTTTGATCAACATGGCCATGTTGACGCTTTGGGAACTCAGGTAGAGTAGTTAAGTTAAGTGCAATGCTCTAGTCTAGTGCCATGTGTTTCATGCAACAGAGCTTGTCGATTCTACATGTATGATAATTCAGGAATGACACGGTTAAGAAATTCAGAAACCTAAACCATAAAGTTGAGTCAAGATTTTTTTTTTTGTCAACTAAACAGAAAGAAAGGTAAAAAGGAAGGCAAAAAGAGTAAGAAGGAATCAGTTCTCAAGGATGCCATTGCTAATGCAAAGTTGTGGGAGACAAAGTTGGAAGCTCTGGAAAAGTCCCGCCAGGAATACAGGTAATTGATATATCAGAGGTATATAAGAAGCTTTATTAATCTTAGTAGCATCAAGAACATGTACAGTGTACGCAATAATGACAAGGAGAACATCTTATCCAACTTCTGTTGAGGTTTATCTACCACAGAACGGTATATTTATTGACTACAGTTTTGCTGTTATCCTGATCTCGAGAATTGAGTTTCAAAGTCTTATTCACTATTAAATTTTGGTTTACACTTTGCTGCGTCATATATTCACCCTGTTGACAATTGTATTTTTTAAACAGAGATAATGCTAAACGCTTGGTGTATGAGAATGACGTGCTACAGATGCAGATGTCAAACACTGAAAGAGACACACTAGATGTCATAACCTACCTTAAGCAGGAAGATGGCAAGAAAGATGAGCAGGTGTGCCACTATAGAATGTCATTATAATATTATACGCATGTACACAGGTATCTAGATGTACATTCTAGCAGCCTCATCAAGGATGTATTTTGTTATTGCAGGTTTCCAAGCTTCAGCAAGCTCTCAAAGAAGTGAAAAGAGAAGCACGAAAAGAACGACAAGCTCTTGTGAGTATACAAATTGCCAGTCCATTAAAAGCCTGCCTAAAGAAATGTGTGTATTGTTTATCCACAAAAATTTGCCTCTAATGGTTTATGTGTGAATGCACAAATATTGGAAACTAAATAACCGGTCAGCTAAAAAAGCTCAGTGTTTCGGCCAGACCACACCATTGCGGGAATCCTGTGTTGCAATCAGAGATGTTGCCACAGTTTTGCATTGAATGTATGGAACAAAGCCATATGTAATACTGTCTCTTATAAAATACGTGTACTGCACTAAACAATGTTATTAGAAATTGCATGGATCAATAATTTATAAGACTCGTTGATTTCATAAGACAAGTGAATTATCCCAGATGAGGAGGATAAGAAATTGATGGAAAGGTAAATTTGAAGTAACTGACCATCAAGTTTTAAAATATTATTTGCATTTTATTAGGTGGATGAGTATTCACAACAGATTCACCAACTTCAAGAATCCTTGGCAGAGAAGACTAGTGAGGTGAAGATTGAACTGATCCTACATGAAGCTTGAAGCATTAGAAGCTGCAGTACATTATTTTGTGTACAGAGGGCTCATGCTGCTGAAGCCCTTTTTACATGCATTGCATTACTAGCTTATGCGATAAAGGTTACATGTATGTTTTTATGCTGCACTGTATGAGTACTTGAGCTCATTTCCGTCATTGTCCTTTGATCCATAGCACCTTTTTGCTGTTGTCACATTTTAATTACATGTATGAACCTCACATGAGTCTCCCTGTATACAGCCCTGGAGGAGTAGTTCAGTTATTGAACTTAAAAGCATCTCACCAGTGAACAATTGCATAGTAGTTTAGTTGTTGGTTTTTCCCATGATTACAATTTTTTGTGTGTTTAATTTTCATTATTTATGTACATTAAGGTCAAACTGATGCAATCTGAGTTAAAGCTTGTGAAGGAGTTCAGAAGGAAGAGAGCACAAATGCAAAAGGAGCTTGATGAGGTATGTCATTAATTTAGCAGGAGTCCTACAGTTCTAATTTATTTAATTTTGTTATGTATGTACATGCACAGTAGGTACACTGTACCATGCATGATTGTTAGTATATGCACACATGTCAAGTATAAAAAGAAAAGGAAAAAAAACTTTCATTTTTTTTTGTGTGTGGAAGAATTTAGCATCTTGTTGCATATTAAAATTGTACAATTAGAGTTTGTTCTAAGGTCTCACAAATCAGATCAACCTGTTGACGAATTATTATGTTTAATTCAATTTGCAGCATTTAAAAACTTACACAATTCGTTTGTGTAATGTGAGATTTTTCGATTTCTTACCTGCTGTTACCTCATGGAGGGGGCAACTAACGTGCAGCACACTTAAGCTTGCTATATACTCTACTATTATTGTTCTATATTGCATTGTACATCCGTTGTGTAAACAGGACTTCAGATCATTAACCCATTGACTCCCGTTCTGCCCTTAACTGGCTGTGATGAGCAATGGCCTTTGTTCCACTTTAATATGAGGTCATCACCTTCGACCAAAATCGGCATTATTTACATGTGTGTACTCAAGTTCTGCAGGAGGAAATGATCTTTTCAATGCTATGCCGATCAGAG
>JAHPZR010007948.1:47500-65000 GCA_019787425.1 Platygyra sinensis | reverse complement strand
GTTTTTTGAGCCAATCCTGACGCAAAGCGCGGGAAAACGCGTGCGAGCGAGTTATGATTAGTTTTAATTGGTCTTTCTTGTGATTGGATGAAAAAGTGGCGCGAGGTTTTTGAGCCAATCCTGACGCAAAGCGCGGGAAAACGCGTGCGAGCGATTTACGATTAAGTTTGGTTTTACTTGTGATTGGATGAAAAAGTAACGCGAGTTTTTTTAGCCAATCATGTAGCGTAGTGAATCAAAACTAATTACTGTTGGACACTCAAACACTGTGCACATTATCTTTGACGTATTAATTTTGGATTGTTGCAGAGCTGAAATTTCACGGTTGCAAAGAATAGTGGAGCTTAAAACAAAGGAGATGAATCGCGTCAAGAGATTGGCGAAGACCATCTTAGATCAGGTGAGAAGAGGAAATCCCTGATTTAAAAGCAGGAAAGGGTGTGTAGGGAAAGTAGGGAGGGAAAAAACTGTGTTGATACAGTCTTACCAAAGTGGCCTTAGGTAGACTTTGAATTCTTAGTTCTCAACGTGTACATAAAGCCACTTTGTCGATGACTTACATGTACACGTGAATGAACGCATAATAAGGGGATAAATCAGTTAACTTTTTGTAGGTCTCAGGCCCAGATCAAACTTCGAATTTAACACGAGGTGAACAAAGTTTCATTAGTTCCGTCAAATTAGGGTATATTTACATTCAGAGAATAAATTTACCATGTTTGAAGTCGAAAAATTAGAAAAAGAGTAACATGTTGGAAATGATTTCTAAAATAGACCCTTCTCCAAAATGGCGGCCGAAAATTCAAATAAGTCAAAATTAAAAACGTATACCAGCACTAGAAAGAACACCTTTACTTTAAGAACCCTGCGAAGTTTCAGCATTTCCTTTGTAATATTAGCTGAGAAAATGTTAGTTGAAAATCGAACAATTTAGAGACGTTTGTATGACTGGGGGTATAATGCATACCCCCAGTCATATAAACGTCTGTAAATTTTTCAACTTTCAACTTACATTTTCTCAGCTAATATTACACCTGAAATGCTGAAACTTTGCAGGGTTCTTAAAGTAAAGGTGTTCTTTCTAGTGCTGGTATACGTTTCTAATTTTACCTTATTTGAATTTTCGGCCGCCATTTTGGAGAAGGGTCTATTACAAATCATGCAATAAATTACAGAGCAATAGAAATTAACGTATCAGGTATCAAGGAGTACATATGTGACAATTAGAACATGCATCCTTTCAAGAGAAAATTCATAACAACATTAAAATGCTTCTGTTATACTGTTTCTAAACCTAAGATGTCTTTAAAATTCTAGATATTTTAAACGTTTATTTTTTTCAAGTTTCCTCTATACACGACGTCGCAAACTTGAACTTAAAGGGACACTGTCAGCCGGCACACATGCGCATTAGATACCATTTCTTAGCTAATCTGCGTATCACAGAGACACGATTCATACTGTTTTCAACCAAGTGTGAACAAATAATATTACAGGATGAGCAAAATCGCGAATTAAAAAAACAAGTTTATTAGTAGACAATTGAAAATTAAGCGAAACACTACGACTTCATATTGAATTGGATTACTAGATGTATTAATTTTGATGTCAGGTTGAGGTGAACTTTTTCTAAGTGAGAAAACTAGTATCCGGGTCAGCGCGGTCCCAAAGCTGACTGTGTCTCTTTAAAAGCTGTCGTGTCAAAATTCAGTCAATCTATTCAACTTTATCCCATCCTATACTTTCGTAACAGTACTAACGCGCTAACTGGAGCCGCTCTTCTGTGGTAAATGGTTTGGCTTCAGTTTTGCATGTAACTGTCAAGCATTTAACAACATGTATCTTCTATCAAATAAAATTTTTCTTATAATTCTGTATTTTCAGAGAACTGAAGTCGAGCAGTTTTTCTTGGATTCACTGGAATACGTTAAAAATGAAATCGTCAGAAATAGGTACATTTGTGTTCATCATCAGAGAGATCAACTCTGATATGCCTATCTATATATAAGCAGAACAAATGCTGGAAAAAATCAAATGCCCCGAGCGGGATTCGAACTCACGACACCCCGATCTCTTGAAAGGTGTTCTAACCACTGAGCTACCGAGGCAACCACATTGGAGTGAGTCAAATATTAGCTACAAAGGAACATCGATTGATTTTTCCAGCATTTGTTCTGTTTATATATAGATAGGAATATCAGAGTTGATCTCTCTGATGATGAACATTGTTCGAAATATGCCGTATTACATACTAGGTACATTTGTGTTGTTATATTATGTTAGAGGTATTTGCTGTGTAAGCTTCTCCTACCTTTACCTTTGTTACATGTAACTGAATTTTTTGTCTATGCAATTTTATTTGGGTGAATTCTCCGGAATAAAACCCGTGGAAGACATTGCCTACTCATGTTGGTGACAGGAAGTTATACGAGCATATTCTTCACAGTTTATCGATTGTTTAAATAGGCTTTTTTTTTCTTATTTCGTTATTTAGGGCGCGTTCGTTTGGGATCAATCCGGAATAAGAATAATTGGAATAATGCGAGTAAGCGTTTGTTTGGGAGCTATTCTCATTCCGGAATACCTGGATTTCCATTCCGGCTATTCTGTTCCCAGGAGCTGAATAGCCGGAATATATTCCGGAATATATTCTTATTCCGGAATATCCCAAACGAACGTGCCCTTAGTTATTTAGCCATTTGTTTTTTCTTTCTTTTTTTTTTGGCGGGGGGGGGGGGGGGGGTGGGGAATACAAGGTAAGAATTGTAAATTTCGATAACAGTTCTTTTCTCGAAGTTGAGTATTTCGGGTGTTCAAAGAGAAAGCTAATTTCGTCTTTGAAATTATATAATTTTATTTTAAAAAAGCCTTTTGTGGTTGACCTCATAAGTTCGTTGTGGGGCGAATATTGTATCTCATAATACAAAAAAAGAGCAGAAAGAAAAAATTACTTTACAGTTGATTCAGGAAATGCCGATTTTTCTCCGTAGAGTCCAATATCGAAAAGACGCCCAAAACGCTTACCAACAGCGCATGCTCGAAGCTCAGGCAGGTCAAAGTGATTTCCCGCGCGTCAGAACTTTCCGCCAGTTAGACAGCAGCACGAACAACGTGTTTGACGATCTGAAGGAAGCCGAGCGGTGGACTGGGGTCCAGGGAAAAGTCGACATGGCCGAACTTACCTGGGAACAACGTGAGCGCATTCTGAGAATGATGTTCGCGAAGATGAATGGGTTTAAAGAAAAAAGAAGGTTTGTTGTTTGTTTGTGTCGTAATCTTTATGTCAGGTTTAATTTGTGTACTTTTTTTCCCTTTTTGAAATAATTATGGAAGACCATGTTACATGTATAGTGGAGATCAAGCAAGACAATTGTTGGGAACAAGCTGATCGTAAATCGAATAAAACTACACCTACATCATATCTTAAAACGGTAGAGAACTCGCGGAAGAAAAATTAGGAAACTAAAATGAGCAGTACTAACCATTGCAACTGTTAAAAAAAAACATCGGTTACAATACCGATAGATTTCTAGATAAACAGTCAGAATTAACTTCATAGCTTGATTTTTGACCTTTCTTCATCTCTAGACCAAAGGTACCAGCTCTGGAACCTTCGCCTCCAGATGCTCAATCGAAAGCTTTGCCAAGTGCAGACGAGCCAACACAGGAAGCACTGGGTGACAACACCTTCCTCACGCAACAAGACGTAACTGCCCCATCACTCCCTGCGGCTCTTCCACCCATGACTGGTACCCAGTCTTCGGCGGCGGGAGCTGTCAGTTGAAACTGTTGAACTGGGCACAGAACTTTGTACAAAGGAAATCCTGTCTATTGATATGAATTTAAATAGCTCTATATAGTTAAACTTGTATCAGTGAATAGAACCGGTGTGAATAAAGATAGTTTTTTTTTTATGGAGAAAAATTCTCGCTTGCTAAACTCATTGATTAAAAGAAAATCACAACCGTGAAGAAGGTTTGCGTAACCGGTATTAAGCCATTACCGAGCTCTCTAGTGCCTCTGTTTCAAAACGAGTCTAAGTGCGAAACCTGTCACATGTAGTTTCATTTTCATGCAAATTAAAGTCATTTTAATATAAGAACGGTTTCGCACTTAGACTCGCTTTGAAACAGAGGCACCAGGGAACTCGGAAATGGCATAGGTTTTGATGATTTTACTTCACCGTTTACTTTTGTTTTTACTGAGAAGACATATCAAACACTCGAGACAATGTTTCATCGCCTATCCGAAGACTTTGAATTTCGTCAAACACACTTCGCCGCGCGTCGTATTTTCAACTCCCTTCTCGGTGTTTAGATATCCCGATGA
This sequence comes from Platygyra sinensis, assembly GCA_019787425.1. NCBI lineage: Eukaryota > Metazoa > Cnidaria > Anthozoa > Scleractinia > Merulinidae > Platygyra > Platygyra sinensis. The sequence continues at coordinate 60,671 of JAHPZR010007948.1, read as the reverse complement.
AACATTGTCGTGTCTAATATATTACTCCATGGGTTTTATACCAATTTTTCTGTTTGTTGTTCTTGTTGTTTTTTGTTTTTGTTGTTGTTTCCGTGTTTATTTTATTTTTATTAATTTTTGTGGGATAAACTGATCTTAAAGGGCAATGGAAAGGTATCGAAAGAAAAATGAGATAAAAGAAAAAAAAAGAAAACCACTTGAACTTGATTTTTCGGTTTGCAAAAGCTAGACAAGAAAAAAAAGGCACAAGATAAATAAAATTTCTTTGCTTCTAACAAAGATAGAATATAAATCAGATAAATGATACTTATTGTAAATGTATGAACACTTGATGTTACACGTTAGCAAAAAAAATGTCTAAATGAAATACAATTGGGAGTCAAACACCAAACCAATTACATAGACATCACAGGCGTACGAAAGGTTTATCGCTGTGGTTTTGCTTTTATTTGCAATAATAACATGCCTACAAATACAAAGTTACACAAGTAAACGTGGAGTAATGGAGTAAGCACTCCCTGTGTTTGACATTAAATTTGATTTACAATTACATTTTACATCATTATTCCTTGTCTTAGCCCGACGAGTAACTGCTAAATGCCTTTTCAGTCAAACTTCTTCTTGTGATCACTAGATTGAAGAGCCCCTTGTTCCTGGAAAGGATATTTTTCTCAATCTCATTAATGCCATAAACTACGACTTTAAAGTCCCCCCCCCCCTCCCTGGTTAACGGCCCATCTTTTTGTAAACCAATAAATACCTCCGTTTATAAGTCCCCCCCTCCTCCAAAATATAACCCCCCCCCCCACCCTCTAGCTTTGACTACTTTGGATTCTTTTTTGATGTTTTAAAGCTTGATTGAAAAGCAGTAAATGAAAATACTATTTCATTCAACATAGCCATAGCTCGTTTCGAAACGTTTGTTTTCGTTTTTTTTTAACCATCTCGGTCATAAGCCCATCGGATATGAGCCCCTCCGTTGATAAGCCCATCTCAAAAACCTTGAAGTTGTATTATCCCAAAGCTTATGAGCGGCATTTCACGGTATTTTATCGAGTTTAGAGAAAAGCAATCATGGCCGTGACGATGTTTGTTCCTATTCTGGGTATTGGACTGGAACTAGCTTGCAAGGCAGGGAGGGAGGCGGTGGCCTCATGGTTAGTGCGCTCGTCTCCGTATCGAGTGGTCCGGGTTCGAGCCCTGGCCGGGGACATTGTGTTGTGTTCTTGGGCAAGACACTTTACTCTCACAGTGCCCCTCTCCACCCAGGTGTATAAACGGGTACCGGCGAATTTAATGCTGGGGGGTAACCCTGCGATGGACTAGCATCCCATCCAGGGGGGAGTAGAAATACTCTCAGTCGCTTCATGCTAAGGAAACCGGGATAAGCTCCGGCCTGATGGGCCACTTGGCTCGTATGCAGACTTTACCTACCTAGCTTGCAAGGGAGGCTGATTTGAATTTTCAATCGCGTTTTTTGTAATCCGTGTCAATCTTCTCCATCTTTAACCATCCTTGTTCCTTTATGGTTTATTATTGTCTCTTTGGTGTTTTTCTATCTTTCTAAAGTATTATTTTCAGGTTTCCTTCAATTTATCGGTAATTTTGTCGATAACTCAAAATACCATGACAGTGCTTCTATAAAATATGACGAGAATGAAAGCTAAGAAGCTGTGACAATTGGCTGTGACAATGTATAAAATCCATAATAATCTTTCCCCATCGTATCTGAGGCGGATCTTTACCAACACCTCAAATGTGCATTCACACAATCTCAGGAATTCTGAATTAAATTATTATGTCCCCAGACCCAGAACTGAGTCTGCAAAAGGGAGCCTATACACTACAGAGGATCTGTTCTGTGGAACAAGATTCCCTCAGAGATTAGAAAATTGCCTAGTTTAAATGTTTTTCAAACTTCATTTCATGGGAAAGATTTTTCTAATACACCTTGACCCATTGTAACTCTTATTATTCATAATGTAAGTTTTTGTATTTTTAACATTATAGTCAATAGTTCCTTAGAGTATTTTAGTCTAGTTTTAAACACGATTCCTAGGACGACCATGTGAAATGATACGATTTCGTGTATAAATAAAGATTGATGATGATGATGATGGCGTCGTCTGTACTAAAAACTAAAATATCTATAAACTACACCTAAAAAACTACAATGAAAATCTAACAATCTAAAAACTTTTTTATAAATTTCAAAATCAAGTCTATAGAAACTCTTTAGATCTAAATCTATACGCCTCGAAGGAAGCTGCGGAAAATTAAAGTAGTCTGGTGATGCTTTTGCCACTTCCACTCCGTGTAGCTCTTCATTTGGCTCCTTGTTGTTCATGATATCCTTGCTTGACTGAGCTCAGAGGTCTTTCTGCTATTCAACAAATGCATGAATCACATCTTTCGAATGTTATTGCAACCTTCTCCATGCAAGTAATCACCGATAAACACATAAATACGTGTTGTTGTTGTTGTTGTTGTAGTTTTTGCTTTTTCTCATCGATTCCAAGCCTACCATAGATTCATCTCGAACCCATACCTCCCACGGCCATGCGTCAAACAGGGGGAGACTTGAATACGAGATTAACTCCATGTAACTACAAAGGCCTGGGTACCAATAACGGATGAAGAGCCGCAGGGAGTGTTGGGGCAGTTACGTGTTGCGGTCAAACAAGCGCGTCGTCTCCCAGTGCTTGTTGTGCTTGCTCGTCTGTATTTGGTAGAGCTTTCAATATTGGGAATCTGGAGGTGAGAAATTCCGTTCCTAAACTAAACTACTAGCTGTAGAGAAAGAAATTGGACGTACTTTGAAAACTTCTTCTTAACCAAAGTTTAACGCTTCTAATTAGGGTCCGTGTAAAGAACGGTTGAACTAGCCTTTTGTGTTTTGGCCGGTTTGTTTACTTAAAATATAAAAGATTTGTTTACTTTCAAAATTAGCAAGTCGATCGGTGGGGGCTTGCTAGCTAAGCTAGCGCCCGGCTGCATATATTGAATATTAAATGTCTGTTTGTGTACACAAATACTTCACGTCAAAGTTAAATTCTTCCAGAGGGTTCCAACATCTTGCAAATGGTTCGCTTCTTTGACGCTTTTGAAAATTATCCTCCTTAATCCTTCTTGAGTTAATCGATATTTAACAACTTGGGTGTGCTATAGAAATGGAAACAAAGGCGGGCTTAAGTCGCTTTTAGAACGATTAGTACTCGTGAAAAGTTTAGCAAATCATTGGCAACTTGATTTTCGCGCACGACACTATGTCTGTCGGATTTGTGCCCAAAATTTGATAAGAATCGACGTTATTGTCATGAAGACAGTTTATGTTAAAGCAAAGTTCAATTTTTTTGAAAATTTGTTTGCATTTTGGCCGCAGCCAATAAAGCATTGCAATGCATGCTGTCGAAAGATGTTTGTTTATCGTGTTTATTGCGCTTTTGCGACGTATTGTTTACCAGCAAAAAAAACAAAACAAAACAAAACAAAACAAAACCGGCAAACCAAAGTAGACAACGGTTGGCAATGATAAAAACTAAATCCAGCCAAAATATCAGTTTAACGGTCAGCAAAGCTGAGATAAAATTAGCTTTGGACGGGCTACGCAATCATAGAGGTCTTTTGTATAGTCCCAAGGAAGCTTTGACATTCAGAAGATGATCTGAACACAATACAAAAACGTCACAACTTGGTAATTGAAGTATGAATTATTTGTGATAAGGATTAAATCTAAAATCTTTAAAGCTAAATGATCCGCAAAGAAGTCTTGTAACACGTCATGGCAGGCCACCGAGAACACGAACACAGAAATCTGATTTTCCACTGAGTTGCATCTTTGATTTAGACATCAGTTTGCTCACATGATTTATTAGTTCTTCGATTAATATTGATGAGGAGGAAGGATAATACAATGTAGAGCTGGTAAAAATTTAAATTTGCACAGCCCTCATTTTAAAAATTCAAAATGTCCCGGAGTAATTACTAGAATTACATCGATCTTTTTCGAGGTAACCATCGATTACTAATTATCGATGAACGCCGCTCCATTTCCCGATTAATAACAATGTTACAATCTTTGTACCTGTACTTGAACGAAATCTGCGAGATCAATTCATAGCTTTAAGCTTGAACAAAAGTATCTTCTGAAGAGCGAAAGAAGATTGTGTATATATTTTCTAAAAAAGATTTTATCTTTCAGTAAGTCTTTATCAGCGATAAGTCTTTTTTTTATGACCGTTAGTTATCTACCGGCTCCAAAACGTTTTTCAGAGCGAAGCTTTAAACGAAATCATTTAATTCTAATGAGCGATGGTCCTAAGAACTTATTGTTATAAGTCATTACCCATCCCCCAGGAAGTGATTAAAATTTGCATTCAATCGCAATCTCGCAATATTTGCTGGTTTTTTTAAAGTGGCACATTGCGTATTAGATTTAACCAGGTCACTGGCCGCAAATCCAGACCGCGCCACTCGCATTTTTCCTGACAGATTTGCGATAAATGGCCATGAAATGTTGTGTTTTTCTTCCTATTTGCTTTGACTCCGACTTAAAACATATATTTGGAAATTCTATATAATTTCTTATTACCGCAGAAAACAATTTCCCACGATTTTGCTGTGCCTTATCGCTTTGAAAACCAGAACCTTTGTAGTATAGAGAATATTATCTCAACTGATGTCTGTGTGGCCTGTGCGACTAGCAACTGGCCAGTGGCTTTGTTTATAATAATAGCGAAACTGCGCTTTTTGAATTTGAAACGCAACTTCAATACCAAAAACTCAGACTGTCTGTGAGAAAAGGGTCCAAAAAAACTGTGTCATTTTTGCGGTGAAGTGCAATATCTCGTCCATTGAAACAACGTAATAACAACTTAATTAACTATTCATATCCTAATTGTGGTCTTTTGTGGAAAAGTCATACGAAGTCGGCTGAAATATCACGCCGAGTTTCATGTCCCATGTGAAAACACGGCCTCGTGCTAAAGTGTGAATAATCAGTAAAAGCGTAGGCCCGTTGCCCTGGAACCGCATTTGAAAACGGCTTTTATTGAAATTGGTTATCGTTAACTGAATAGAAAAATTCGCCGCTCAAGACGGGAAAACATTGGCAGGGAGAAATCTATTTCGGTCTGTTTCGCCTTTATAAACGGGCAGATGGCAGGCTGGCTTGCTTGTGAAATTTTGGCAAGCGTGCATGCTGACTTTGAATTTGAAATGATGTCAGCCACAGCGTTCTGCGCTTGATCGCCGGGTCACTTCGATTCTAATGGGAACCGCTTGTACAAAAGCTCAAGATGCTGGGCAAAACAGCAAGTACAGTGTACACAAACGAGTTGATGAAACTCAAGGTAAGACCAAACTTTCACGGCATTTCTTGTTCATTTTACAAATCTGTCAAAGCACTGACAGTCGACCGAGCCGGTTTGTTTATAAATACATGAAAAATGTATTGTGTTTAAAACGGATGTACGCATTACAACTTCCCTCCCAAATTTTTTATGTATACTCGGATATTTTTTTCAAAGATATCTGTTTCACACTTTGAAGAAGCTTGCAAGTTTTTAATCGTCTCTAAAAAAGCGATTTAAATTTATTCTTTAGCTCCGAAGTCCCACTTGAAATGCTTAATATTCGCATTCAGAAATATTTTATTCAGCACTGGTTTTTTTTTATTCATTAGATGGCTTGTGTTTTGAACGCCCCGTTAAAGAAATACATGTCATGTTTCGCTCTCAAAATGAGCATATCGCTGAAAGACCCTTTAAAAATGAGATCTGGCGAGTTCGTTGCAAAAGTGACTAGGAGTGTGGCATTTTTCAGATTATTTTTAGTTGCTCCGATTCACCTGTCTTTCTTTGGTTTGTTTCGTCTGCTAAAATTGTCAACTTGGATAAGGCTTCTGCATTATGCCCTAACAAAATTAAAGGTTCCGAAAGAACTTAAGGAAAAGAAAGGAAATTAGCAATTCGTCACTTTGTTGCTCGTTCGTGCGGGCGTTTTTACGTTTCAAACAGAATGCCGCTTTACCGTATAACTGGCTGAACCGAGGATCTTACAAATTTAAACTGGACTGAGGAACGGGGATTCGAATGCTAATTAGATCTACGTCTAGCAAACAATCTGCTAATTATCAGAATTTTAGCCATCACAGATTCGGCCGGTATAAGTTATTTGATAGCGCGAATGATTATTTTACTATAAGACCTTATAAGCGTGTTTCATAATCGTACCCTTTTAGACGAGTTGGCGCCGCGGATAAAAACGCCCGCGATAGTATAGAATTGGCGCGTGGAAATTCACTTTGCCTGCTACCGCGGCGGTTGTCGATTCCGTTTTTTAACTATTTTTAACCGCGTCTCGATGGTTTATTCGTCGAAAAAAATGAGAACTTCGATCTCCTGGAACAGCCATGTTCATATCTTTGTGAAACCAGCTGCCTCAGGCAAACACATCAAATATGGTAAGAGGACAAACTGATATGATTGCCCGCGAGCAGGTCGTCTTTTAGCACTAGCAAATTGCGTTGCGAGTATTAAGAAATGTCGGTGAACCGCATATTGTGGTATTTTCTAAAACGATTTTTATATGATCAGGCTTGAGGATCTGTAAAAAGGAAATTTTGTTCCAAGAAATTAGCGTGCAATTCGCTAGACAACAAGTGAAGGAAAACTGTTGGTTTTAATTATGTACAGGTGAAGAGGAAGTCACCGTGCAATTCAAACAATTTCTTTCTTTCTTTTTTTTTTCAAAACGTATAACTCGGATTGCTCAGTTCGACCTTGCCTCCTGCTTTGAAAAATACGAGAAATTATCGACTTCCTTCAGGGGCAGAATAATTTCAACTTCCAGAATTTTGCTACATATCAACTTACTTATTTAATAAGATAAATGGCACTGACGCAAAACAAGGGAAAGCATAAGTCAAAACCCTTTAGCTTGATGTAATTATTTTTTGGTTATCTTACTCGGGTAGATCCTAATATTGCGTTTTATTTTTGGATATCAAATTTTATCAGCACTGGGGTTAAAACTGAGTTATCTGCTGTTCAGTAACTGCAGATATGCACAAAAATCATTTTTCACTTGTACTGAGCGTACAGTAATGGAACAACTGGGGATCTTTTCCCACACCTAGCTCTTTGGGGATTACAAATGTCGTATCGCACGTTTGGCAGCAAAAGGAGTGCTTTAAAAACGCGTATTTTTCTTCCGGCCGTTTCTCATTATCATGGTAGTTTTGTTTTTTGTGAGTAACAAGACAATTTATTTCAATCTAAATTTGCATAAAGTGGCCTTAATTACTAAACATTATATGATCAGAACTACCCAAAATAAAGTCATGGCGCCGCGTACATTACGGGTAAGGCATTTTTTCGATCTTTTTCTTTGCAAGCGCTCCTGAATTGACCATACCATACTATGCATATTGTGTATTTTTTTTCACATATACTATTTTTGTGTTCACACAGACAAGCTTTTTCCGCCTGCGAAAACTAATTCTTGTACCTCGAAAACATTTTTGGCTTATTAAATTAAACAAACGTAAATGATTGACAAAGGGATGAAAAATGGCTTCCAGCATTCTGCCATCGGTAAGGCAGTTTCTTATATAATATACTGAGACAGTTTTCAGCTATTGTACACACTCTCAGTTGCCGCTCTGTTACGCCAAGCATTTTTACTACGTTATGAATATTTTAGGTGGGCTGTGATAGTACGTTTTTTCTTATTGCCTGTCTATTTTGCTAGCTTTTGATATCCAAAGCTATGGAGAAATTCGAAGAAATTAGGAGTGTCAAGAATATTTCTTTTACAGTCATCTTTAATAAAACGAACGCAGTCAAAATCTTTTAGGTGGTTCAAATGTATCTGTATGTTCGAGTATCAGATTTAATTTTTTTTTGTTTTGAGCTATATCAAGGCTAAGCCCGGCTTGCCATTAATAATACAGCTTTAAACAAAAAAATCAAGATTGACCGCAGAGCTTTGGCGTCAAATATTGTTGCTTTGTTTTCCCTTGCACGCGATCGTCATTTTGTTCTCGTTTCACGATATATATTTACTAGTATAATAGAAATAGTGCAAAAACTGATAACTAAATCGAAAGTAGATCGGTTTTTAATTGATAAAAACTGCATTTAGTCTGGAAATAGTTTTACATTTGTAGTTGGTAAAAGCTAAGGGTTGTCCAGCGTCCAAATTAAAGTACTCAGTGCAAACGTCGTTTTGGCCAATTGGAGCAGTTAGCTGAGTCGGGCTAATTACGAAGTGGCTTACACGTCGCGTTTCTTGCACTTGCCACCAGCTATATGTTTTCCCGCGCTTGACACTTGTCACATGATTTCCTGTGCTCGACACTGAGAAGAGTGCATGTTTTGTTTTTTTCCCCGGGCTCGACACTAGTAACATGTTTTCATGTTTTCCCGCGCTCTGGACAACGTTAATGTGATTTCGGTTCGAGTTTAATTTGTCACGCTGTATTGTGCCTTGGGGATTGGCTGTGAATTATATTGGTCTTGTTTTTTTCTTTACTTGCTTCTACTGATTGATTGATTGATTGGTTGATTGATTGTCTGATTGGTTGATTGACTGATTGATTGATTGACTGACTGATTGATTAACTGACTGATTGACTGATTGATTGTCTACCTATCTCAACAGACACTGTGCAGCCACATATTCACGTGACCACAGTGCCAGTCAAATGTGCGTGCGATTCAAACTGCAATGAAAACGAAGTGTGTAATATTTGTGATGGTTACACGAAGTACGAGCCTGCCAGTTATTCTCCAGACAAAGCTTCAGCTCTTGCCCTGTCAAGGTAAGCCTTAAATTATTTTGACTGTGACTAAAACGCACTTTCAGACTAGCTTAATGTTACTTATTTTGAAATTGGTGTCCATATGGAAAGGAAAAAAAAAAATTAAAAAAAACACTGGAATAGGCTAAATCCATTGAGCTTCATTCCCAGGACGAGGTTTGAATGACCTTGTCTAAACAAATGGACGTTCACCCTTATTGTTTTTGCGCATCCTTACTGCGCACGCAAATTCTCACGTCACGTCATCCATCGATGCGCGCGCTAAGTAATAAAGTGAACATGTGGCCATTGCTATTCTTTGTTTTCACGTGACGTCATCATTTTCCAAAATTACAAATTAGCAATCCTACTGGCGTTTTAGTGTCATCAGACATAAGACCTTATCAAAACTTGGCGTTTTACGACGTTTAAGCTCGATAAGTTTCCTCGTTTTCTCACAGAGGACATTTGAATTTTCAAGTTCATGCGTTGCGTGATCGAGGAGGATCACGCGTAGGTCAAAAGAGCAGTTATCGCTTACGTTTTTGGTAACTGAACAGTTCTAGCACTAGAAGAAGTATTACTTTCAATGTCTCAGAACTCTAGTGTAATAATTTTTTGTTTCAGTGGCAAAACTCAATGACAGATGTTTCTGTTGGTTTCCGGCCGCCATGTTGGTGCCCCTCGGAAGGGCACCAACATGGCGTCTCCATACAAAGCTCTATGAATTTAGGTGAAACTGATTACCGAATAACGCGGCAATGAAAAACCGCACAGACCTAAATCTCGGCGATGTTTTTTGTCTGTTAATTATCTATCATATACCTGATTCTTGACTTAATTTATTGAATGGTTACGATTTTTTTTTCGATGCAAACCACCAATATAGCTTTGGCTGGATTTAACGATCTTGGACGTTCGGTGACCTTTATTTTCTTTTGAAGGGCCATTTTCTCTACCGATGCTCTACGGTAGCGTAACAATGAGAAATTCTATAGATTAACAGTTTGATTTTTTTGCAAAATGCACTATCGAATTCCCTGATATTTAGCTCTTAGTTTATCTTAAGGGTTAAGTTTCGTGAAAACGTTGGCAAGATTTGGAATCATTTACTCGACAGACCCACAACATATGACTAAGATCGTTTGCTTCCGTTGACTCACCTTCGTTTTAAACTACAGTGTAAACCCCTGTAGACGTTGCTAAATTACGTGGACCAATTTCTCACAATCAGGGTGGTTTTCCACACGCTTTTATAACTCTAAAGCGAAGTCGGTTGTCCCGAATTTTCTTTTGCATTTCTGACACAAGCAACTCATTATCTGATTGCAGTAAAAATTAAAAAAAAATCTGTGGCCTGGGAAATTTTCGCGCAAAGGTCCTTAATGAGTTGAACAGTGGCTGTCCAAGTTAAAATAAAAATGCACTTTTTTTTCAAATTCGTTATCCTCAGGGTAAAATCACGACACGCGGGTAACACGCAGATAGCTTGATACTGAGCGGCTTATGTCAACAAACCTCTGTCAGCGGAGTGTCTTCTTGAAAATTAAGGGAAAACCAATCCAAAATCAATGAAGAATGAACGAGAAGGGTAACAAAGGTTAATTGATAAAACGGATAATCATAAAAAAAAGTTTATTTTCAAAGCAAAGACATTCTCCTAACAACAAGGATGATTACATTGCGACTTGGTCCAGTTTGAGTCGACGAATTCAACTTCAGGTAAATACATTCTAAACGAATTTGACATCATGAATGGAATGCCTTGGCAAGGTATCAGGTCATTTTATCACTCCTCTGCTTGTTCGGATTGATTTATGACATGCCGTGTCTAAACGCAAGCTGTTGCTTTAACAAGCGCTTAGAACACAGTTCTGTAAACCGTTTTAGACCAATAACTTCGTGTCTTGTCGCAAAACTTCAGATATACAGCAGTTAAGTTCAAATTAAGAAAAATGTACATACTGGTGGATACCAGGGTAGAGCTGGGGATATCAGTTAATATATTTTGATAATGAAAGATAACCGCTTGCGACAGCTCGAACCGGGTTATGCTCGCTGCGTTTGGTATGTTATGTATCAATTACTTCCCGCGCAGCTGACTGTACTCTGCACCAAAACATGAGCGAATTTTCATCATTTTCTTTTGAAAACCTCACTCAGAAAATGCATAGGTTATTTCCGACCCGCTATAGCAGCTTCGCATTTAATTGAGCGGTACTGCTCACTAATTTTTGCTATATCGTGTTGCTTCAGATGTTTTCAATTGACTGGGCATTAAAAGATATATCTATCACTGTCCAAGTAAAAACTGGGCAAATTGATAACGTGTACAGCCGTGAATTCTCTGTTCAAATCTTACCCCATTGCACCAAATCGTTACAGATCCAAAAAGCTTTAGACCTGCTCAACTATGAAACCATACGTTCTCAAGTGGGGTATATACTACTCCGGCCGGCTCTTGAATATTTCTCCTGGTGTATTCGCATTGAAAACAAAAGTTTACTGTTGTTCTTCCATTTATATCACTATTGTGCGCTTTTGACTTCAACGAGACCAAGCCTGCTAAGGAGAGGGAATGGGAATATGACAAATATGTCTTTGTCCGTGTTTCATTACCTGCATGCAAATGCGGTTTAAAAATTTGTACTAAAATACCTTATTTTCCTTAATTTTTTTTTATTATTTTCTTTAAAAAAAGTCAATGAAATGAAATGTCCCTGTAATATCATATCACATTTTATTTGGCCAAGAAGTCGTTCCGGATATGGCCCGCGACCAGGGGCAGTTTTATTATAAATCCTGATAGCCGATCAAAAGATGTTGAGATTGCTAAGTTTTAATTTTCCACGTGCATCAGACAAGACTGAATCATGCTATGTTTTTTAAAAGTGTATCTTCAACAATGTAATTCGTAGGGGCTTGCGCTTAATGGGTGTAAATAGCTCAATTCAAGAGCACATGGTGTTTTCTAATGCCGTTATATGATGAGATTAGATGTGACTAATTTCGAATTAATCTTTCGAGCAGCCTTAAAGGTCGCGTAATTCTTTTCGGAAACCCGGCTGTACGATGTTGCTAAAACGGCGCCAATCGAAAAATTCAAATTGGAAAATTAATGTCTACTTCTTTTTACTTCAGTGGCAAAAGCTTCGTTGAATGAGAAGATGTCCACAAGACACCCGCAATTCAATTTAACTTTAAAAACAAACTTTGCCTAAATGGTAGAAACACAATACGTTGTAAAGCTTTCTTTTTTTAGCAAATAATTTGAAGAGATGATTGACTATCGCAGTTAAACACAGTTATACACAGTTGCGGTTCACTGGTTTTCATCTCAAGTTTCCTTCAACTAAAACTCAATTTTGTAAAAAATAGCTCAGAATGACTTGAGCTCCTTCAAGAGAACTGTAACGATCATTTCACTTAGAAATTATTTAATTTAACAATGGAAATAATCAGCCCACGTCGACTGAATTTTTTCCAGGCCTGCACAGAGGTCAATCATCAAAAAGACCTTTTCTCGTAGTCTGCACAGATCTTGACCATCATCACGAAAAACTCATAGCAAGAAATCCTAAGAACTTAAGAGTGCCGAAGACAAAAATATTACACTGAAATATCAACAGCACATGGCTCGATTTGATCTTTGCTCTGTTTGCTTTTATTAAAAACCCGCGCCGTATTTCCCAGAGCCTCGCTTTGATAGATAAAATTCGGCAGTAGTCTCCCACGTTAAAACATATCGACTTGGGCTATTAAATCCCAGAATAATGGCTCATAAGGGATAAAAATATGAAGATTAAAAAATGGCTGTAACAAGGCAAAAAATCTAGACAGATTGTTAACAATAATCTTACAGAAAAACCGAATTGGCTATAAAGTTTGTTTTTAAATATGTGCCCTCCATGACTTGCCTTTTCAACTACAGGGAACTTGACCCAAGGACTTGTGAGGCATAGAGGCATGCGCAGTCACGGTGATTAACACCCGGCCCTGAACTCCAGATGGAGTGATCCAGGTTTGAGCCTTGGCCGGGGTTACTTATAGTGTACGGTGTAATTGTGCAATAATGATATGCTTTACTCTCACAGTGCCTCTCTCTACCCAGGTGTACAAATGGTCCCCGGCAAATGTAATGCTGGGGGTAACCCTGCCATGATTGGTGGAATAGCATCCCATATGGGGAGAAGTAGACATACCCCTAGTCCGGAATGCATCGACTACTTAGCACGATGAAGACTTTCTGAATAATATACTCTGTGTATGCATGAAAAAAAGTCTTTTTTCAAATACGAGGAGAAACGTCAAACATTCTTACCTGGCGTGCTAAACTATGATGGAAACTCAAATTTAATGACCTGTACT
>JAHPZR010007948.1:0-45000 GCA_019787425.1 Platygyra sinensis | reverse complement strand
CCGAGAAATCGAAGTTTCAAGTTCCTGAAGAAGTTCAACTTTACTTTAAGGTCGGTATGCTTAAAACGAAATGCAGATGTCAGGATTATAATCTCAGTCTGCCAGTCTGTCAGTTTTCCAGTCTGCAGTCTGCCAGTCTGTCCGTCTGTCCGTCCGTCAGGCTGTCTGTTTCTCTGTCTGCCTGCCAAGTCCTTTTGTTTGGTTTATTGTTTGTCTGTCTCTCTATCAGTCAGTCAATCAGTCTGTCGTCTGTCTGTCCGTCTGTCTGTCCGTCTGTCTGTCTGTCTGTCTATCAGTCAGTCAGTCAGTCAGACAGTCAGTCGATCAGTCAGCCCGTCTGTCGTCTCTGTCTGTCTGTCTGTCTGTCGGTCTGTCGTTCGTCGGTCTGTCTATCTTTCTGCCTGTTCGTCTGCCTTTCTCACCCCCTCCCTCCATGTCTGTTTGTGTTTCTGTCTGTCTGTGTCCATCTGCCTGTCTCTCTCAGTCTTTTCTCCTCGCCTGCCTGTCTGTCTGTCTGTCTGTCTGTCTTTCTGTTGGTCCATCAGACTATTTGATAGTTCTGTTTCATTATTTCTTTTTCCATTTGCCCATTTACCTGTCTGGCTGTCCTTCTTCCTGTCTGCATGACTTTCTGCGTCTCCTTTTCCTTCCATATTGAGGTTTTGTATTTCATATTCTCTCCATAGAATCTAGACAAGTGGACGTTTGACCCTTTTACGTTTGGCGATGTAACCGTAGGACATCCTCTTCGTTACATGGGTCATGAACTCTTCACGCGATATGATCTCCTGGCAAAATTCAAGGTAAAAAAAATTGAAAGGGTGTTGAAATTTTTTCCATGCTACATTATTTTTTGTCGTTTAAAAGGCTACGTCAAGGTTTAATTTGCTCATCTCGAAAAGCTTAGCCTAAATTTCTGAAGTCATTCGTTTGCAATCCGTTTTAATCTTCTCCATCCTTTGCCATCCTTGTTCCATTATCGTTTGTTATTATCTCTTTGGTGTTTTTCTGTTTTCGTGAATGATTATTTTCAGGTTTGTTCAAGTTTAATACAGTTTTGTACGAGCCAAAATAATTCAAAATATCGTGACTAGCTCCTCTACTGAGTGGGATAGAAACTTTATCATTAAATATATCCAAATAAACGGAAACCAGGGCAAGCAAGGATTGGCTTAACATGTGCACTTGTTTAAACAATATACGAGTTTTCAGTTCTTCCTATACTAGGAGTGGACTTGTTTCATTTTTATTCTATAGTGATTCAGTGCATCTTTTCAACGGGAGGAGATACAGTAGCCTTGCAAATACACAAGGAAGTCACATCTCTGTTCTCAATAAGCCGTACGACATGTTTTCGTTTCTTTGACAGATAACATCAGCAACCACTAGATCGATTCTTATTAGCCATTGAAAGAGGGGTACAAGAAACCCTGCAACCGTTATCACAACGAGTTTCACGCAACTGACGTAGCGCATTCTGTGCACTATTTCCTGTCACGCGTTGGGTTAATGGTAAGTGACGTCACACAATCTGCACATGTCAAGTGCTACGTCACGATTTGCACATCTCGAAAAGTTTAGCCTAACTTTCCTTAGAGTTCGTTGTTTGTAATCCGTGATAATCTTCTCCCATCCTAAACCACCCTTGTTCCTTTATTGTTTTATCATTATCTCTTTGTGTTTTTTCTATCTTACTATATAACAATTATTCCATGAGCCCGCGTTGGATATGAAGTGATAGAAGTAACCAACGAGCGCGTAGCGCGAGTTGGTTATAATCACTTCATATCCAAACAACGGCGAATGGAATAATTGTTTTAGTAAATTCTCAAACCGGGTTTTGCCGCCGATTTTTATTTCCACAATTTTACAAAGCGAAAAATGTTAAACTTGGCGCACTATTTTCCATATGACGTAAAACTCGGACTATTGGCTCATAGTCGGAGTTTTTTAGCCAATCAAAATAGCTAGAAATGCAATAGTCGGAGCTGAGAATTTACTAAAAAACTATTATTTTAAGCTTTCCTTCAATTTAAAGATAATTTGTAATTCAAAATACCGTGACTGTGCTCCTCAATGAATTTCATCACTTCGTTCCACTTGGAGAAAGCTTAGAGGGACGCAGTCAGCTTTGGGACAGCTTTGCTTCAGCTTTGCTTGATTTTCAATCGTTTACTGAAAAACCTGTTTTTCGGTGTCCTTTGCTCATCCTATAATGTTGTTTTTTATCATATTTGGTTAAAACAGTATGGATCGTGTCTCTGATATGCAAATTAGCTATGAAATGGTATCTCATGCGCACGTGCGCCAGCTGACTGTGTCCCTTTGACCGATTCAAAGTGGTTGCTTTGACATTGTACGATTAAAGTTTATTGCTTTGACATTGGGCACTCGTAGTCGTCCCTGACATTAGAATGCCTTCTACCCGGAAGTAAATACCCTCCAGTTAAGCTCAGGGGTTTCTATTCCTTGGTTATACTTTCTGTAGCTGAACAGACCATTTTACAGTTCTCTGCTTAGTGACCTGGCCTATGAATGACAGCGAGGCTGGAGATGACCTTGTTTTGATACAAAACCTCGCTGCTTTTGGCATGTAAATGCACCAAGTTTGCATTAGAACAACTTGGTTTACACAATATTAAAAAGCGCGATGTCTGAATCAATACAAGGCCACCTCCAGCCTCGCTGCCATTCAAAGGCCAGGTTACTAAGCAGAGAATACTCAACTGTAAAATGGTCTGTTCAGCTACAGAAAGTATAACCAAGGAATAGAAACCCCTGAGCTTAACTGGAGGGTATTTACTTCCGGGTAGAAGGCATTCCTAATGTCAGGGACGACTATGAGTGCCCAATGTCAAAGCAATAACTTTAATCGTACAATGTCAAAAGCAACCTACTTTGAATCGGTCAAAGGGACACAGTCAGCTGGCGCACGTGCGCATGAGATACCATTTCATAGCTAATTTGCATATCAGAGACACGATCCATACTGTTTTAAATCAAATATGATAAAAACAACATTATAGGATGAGCAAAGGACACCGAAAAAACAGGTTTTTCAGTAAACGATTGAAAATCAAGCAAAGCTGAAGCCAAAGCTGTCCCAAAGCTGACTGCGTCCCTCTAAGCTTTCTTCAAGTGGAACGAAGTGATGAAATTCATTGAGGAGCACAGTCACGGTATTTTGAATTACAAATTATCTTTAAATTGAAGGAAAGCTTAAAATAATAGTTATAGTAAGATAGAAAAACACAAAGAGATAATGATAAACAATAAAGGAACAAGGGTGGTTTAGGATGGAGAGGATTATCACGGATTTACAAGACAAACGAACTCTAAGGAAATTTAGGCTAAACCTTTTCGATGATGTGCAAAATCGGTGACGTAGCAGCTTTTTAAGTTTATTTGACTATGTGCAGATTGCGTGACAGTCACTCTACCATAAACGCCACACGCGTGACAGGAAAAATAGTGCAACAGAATGCGCTACGTCAGTTGCGTGAAAACTCGTTGTGATAAACGGTTGCCAGGATGTTTCTTGTACCACCTCTCTCAAGGGCTGATAGAGAATCTGATCTACACACTAGTGTTGCTGATGTTATCTGTCAAAGAAACGAAACAATGTCGCCACGGCTTATTGAGAACAGAGAGGTGACTTCTGGTGTATTTGCAAAGGCTACTGTATCTCCTCCCGATTGAAAAGATGCACAGAATCACTATAGAATAAAAATGAAAACAAGTCCCTCCTAGTCTAGGAGTTGCAAATACTCGTGTATATTGTTCTTACACCAAGTGCACACATTGTTAAGCCAAATCCGTGCTTGCCCTGGTTTCCGTTGTTATTGGCGATATATTTTAAATGATAAACGTTTTCTATCACCACTTAGAGGAGCTAGTCAACAGATATTTTGAATTATTGTGGCCCCGTACAAAACTGTATTAAACCTTGACACAAACCTGAAAATAATCATTCACGAACACAGAAAAACACCACAAGGAGTAATAACAAACGATAATGGAACAAGGCTGGCAAAGGAAGTGGAGAAGATTATTAAATACGCTGAATTGCGAAACGGAACGACTTCAGAAATTTAGGCTAAGGCTTTTCGAGATGAGCAAAGTTAACCCTTGATCGTAGCCTTTTAAAACGGACAAAAAATACTGTACTCTAGATGTCAGCATGGAAAAAAATGTCAACACACCTTTCAAATTTTTTAACCTTGAATTTTGCCAGGAGTATCAGTATCGCGGTGAAAGAAGTTCATGACCCATGTAACGAAGAGATGTCCTACGGTTACATCGCCAAACGTAAAAGGGTCAAACGTCCACTTGTCTAGATTCTATGGAGAGAATATGAAATAGGAACCTCAATATGGAAGGAAAAGGAGACGCAGAAGGTCATGCAGACAGGAAGAAGGACAGCCAGACAGGTAAATGGCAAATGGAAAAGGAAATAATGAAACAGAACTATCAAATAGTCTGATGGACCAACAGAAAGACAGACAGACAGACAGACAGGCAGGCGAGGAGAAAAGACTGAGAGAGAC
Source organism: Platygyra sinensis (assembly GCA_019787425.1). Classification (NCBI taxonomy): domain Eukaryota; kingdom Metazoa; phylum Cnidaria; class Anthozoa; order Scleractinia; family Merulinidae; genus Platygyra; species Platygyra sinensis. Next base: position 40,453 of record JAHPZR010007948.1, on the reverse strand, counting down.
AGGCAGATGGACACAGACAGACAGAAACACAAACAGACATGGAGGGAGGGGGTGAGAAAGGCAGACGAACAGGCAGAAAGATAGACAGACCGACGAACGACAGACCGACAGACAGACAGACAGACAGACAGAGACGACAGACGGGCTGACTGATCGACTGACTGTCTGACTGACTGACTGACTGACTGATAGACAGACAGACAGACAGACAGACAGACAGACAGACGGACAGACAGACGACAGACTGATTGACTGACTGATAGAGAGACAGACAAACAATAAACCAAACAAAAGGACTTGGCAGGCAGACAGAGAAACAGACAGCCTGACGGACGGACAGACGGACAGACTGGCAGACTGCAGACTGCAGACTGGAAAACTGACAGACTGGCAGACTGAGATTATAATCCTGACATCTGCATTTCGTTTTAAGCATACCGACCTTAAAGTAAAGTTGAACTTCTTCAGGAACTTGAAACTTCGATTTCTCGGCCATATTTTGATAAATTCTATAAGAATTAAATTAAAAATGAGCAACACAAAATAATAATCGGAATCATAAGGAAGGTGAATGATTGTGCATCAACTCTTAAGTGGGCAAAAGTGCATTTTTTTATCTTTTATTACTGTGTTAAACGATGATATACTCTCTGTCGATAGTTTCCTGTACATGTGTGAAAAGGTAGTTTTTGTGAGCTGTTTCGTTTCTCCCGTAATTAGCCTCCTGACGGCTGGCCATGAAAGAAGTATTGTACCTGATTAAAATGCCTATGAAGTAAAAAATAATCGCTGCTTATTTGAAAGGCTTTTGAAAAGTAAAGAAGAATGGCGTTTACCTTTTTGTGTTATGCAAATGAGGAAAGTGATGACGTCATAGGTGGTTTCACTAAAACAGTACAACACTCAATCAAGAATATCTCCAGAAATATTGGAGCAGTGTTCTTCAAACTTGGCACCAGAAATGTACATCACATGACAGCACTCTTGGCTCCAGTCTCTTTCTGTGAAAAACGAAATATCCCAATCTGCAATCTTTTAAAGTGGGACAGAGGGTCTAGCTCGGAACACACATGGTTCCCATATTGTCTTAACTCCTTCCATTAGATTGTTGCGAGTGGATGATTCTTGTTTAAGATAAAATCTGGGAATTTTAGTCTTCATTAAAACAGAACCAGCGGCATAACTGTTGTCATGGCAACGGCGCGACAGGTGTCGTTTTGCATCTTTTGTGATGTGCAGTTCTGGTGCCAAGTTTAAAGAGCACTGCTTTAATATTTCAAGAGATATTCTTCATTGAATGTTGAACTGTTTCAGTGAAACCACCTATGACGTCATCACTTTCCACACAAAAACGTAAACATCTCTAAAACAAATTAAGATATTCTAAAAACAAAAACGCCTTTCTTCTATACTTTGAAAGGCCTTTCAAATAAGCAGCAATTATTTTTTTTACTTCATAGGCACTTTAAGGTTTAGGGGTACAAGAATCTGAAGTTCCCAAAATGTCATCACTTTTCGTTGTATTATTGTTCAAATGGGAGTCGTTATTATCACAGAACAAGACTCACCGTTTTACATAGAGACTAGCTTTTACAGCTTGTACGACGCTGCGAAATGTATGCCTCCTGGCTAGACTCTTTCTGCGCATGCCTGGTGTCGTTCGCGCAAATGTCGTAGCGATCCACTCTCGGACCTCCTCGCTGACGTCATCAGAGTAAAGGTTACTTTCTAATTCTTCATCCAGGTCACTCAAAGCGCCTGTGGACCCCCTGGAAAAGAAACCGAATTACTTTCCGGCGGATAGTTTATAAGGCGTTTGTTACGCGCGAGAATGGCGTTAAAACATGAATAACTATGTTCTCAGAAGGTTTAGCAACTTTGGTCTGAAACACACAAAACTATCTCATAACCATTGAGGTAAAATTCAGGACTGAACCATGTTGCAAGTGTCCAATGGAATAAGAACCCTCCAGAAGAAACACAGTGCGATAATCACAAGTAAACAGGCAATTAAGCGCGTTTCAAAAAATGTTGTAGCGTTGCAAGTGTCTTTTAAACCTGATTTGTTGTATGCCATGCTATCGTGACATCCAAGTCACGTGACATTTCCCGCTCTTTTGACAGGCTACCCAACGCGTCCGCTCTGGCTATATTGTTGTTTGTCTGATTGGACTTTTCGTGCGCTTTTCTAGGCTGTCGGAAGTCACTAAAAACAGACTTTCATGAAAGCATGATATCTTTAGACGTTTCTTTTAGTGTTTTCTTCCATACCTGTAATCTCTCAGGGGAGCTGCGGTCGTTGCTTTGTCTAACATGGCGACAGCAATTCCTAATTCTTGTTTCACATCTGTCACTGACAAACTCTTCCCAGAATCCAATTGGTCCATGATTTCGCGTAATCTGAAGGTTTCAAACAAAAGAGGCCAATGATTGAAAGCTCCCAAAACAAATATTGAGATCGTGTTTCAATTAAAGTTTGAGCCGTTGTAAGTCCTTAGGCGAGAAAAACCTTGACATACCAAAACAACAGTACAGGTCATTAAATTTGAGTTTCCCTCATAGTTTAGCACGCCAGGTAAGAATGTTTGACGTTTCTCCTCGTATTTGAAAAAAGACTTTTTTTCATGCATACACAGAGTATATTATTCAGAAAGTCTTCATCGTGCTAAGTAGTCGATGCATTCCGGACTAGGGGTATATCTACTTCTCCCCATATGGGATGCTATTCCACCAATCATGGCAGGGTTACCCCCAGCATTACATTTGCCGGGGACCATTTGTACACCTGAAGAGAGGCACTGTGAGGGTAAAGCATATCATTATTGCAGAATTACGCCGTACACTATAAGTAACCCCGGCCAAGGCTCAAACCTGGATCACTCCATCCGGAGTTCAGGGTCGGGTGTTAATCACCGTGACTGCGCATGTCTCTATGCCTCACAAGTCCTTGGGTCAAGTTCCCTGTAGTTGAAAAGGCAAGTCATGGAGGGCACATATTTAAAAACAAACTTTAGCCAATTCGGTTTTTCTGTAAGATTATTGTTAACAATCTGTCTAGATTTTTTGCCCTGTTACAGCCATTCTTTAATCTTCATATTTTTATCCCTTATGAGCCATTATTCTGGGATTTAATAGCCCAAGTCGATTTAACGTGGGAGACTAATGCCGAATTTTATCTATCAAAGCGAGGCTCTGGGGAATACGGCGCGGGTTTTTAATAAAAGCAAACAGAGCAAAGATCAAATCGAGCCATGTGCTTTTGATATGTCAGTGTAATATTTTTGTCTTCGGCACTCAGAAACAGCTTGAACAACTCTTGAAATAAGTTCTCCGATCCATAAGAGAGCTCAGTCACGGTATTTAGAGTAATTTAGGCCACGTATAAAATTGCCTTTAAATTGAAGGAAACGGCTAAAAGTAATAGTTCACTAAGAAAGAAGAAAAAACACTAAAGAGAGAATTATAAACCCTAAAGGAACAAGGATGGTTAAGGTTAGAATGCGGTGAAAAGATTAACACGGATTATAAATGACGAACTAAACTTTTTAAGATGTGCAAATGGCATAACTTCTTTTAAAGAAAGAAAATGCCAGAACTAAGTATGTGATTTCCGAGAGGAGACAGAGGACATGATGAGTGATTGTGTTTTATCCCAATGAATAAACTTGTCACCAAGAAAATTACACTTATATATTCCCATGTCGGGGAATTTAGATGTTTATCCAGATTCTTGATAAGACCAAATTCATTAGGTGTTACATCGTATGAATTACTTGAATGCTGTAAGATGGAACTAAATTTTCTGGATACAATTTTTAAGTCTCGTAAGTTCTTAGGATTTCTTGCTATGAGTTTTTCGTGATGATGGTCAGGATCTGTGCAGACTACGAGAAAAGGTCTTTTTGATGATTGACCTCTGTGCAGGCCTGGAAAAAATTCAGTCGACGTGGTCTGATTATTTCCATTGTTAAACTAAATAATTTCTAAGTGAAATGATCGTCACACTTCTCTTGAAAGAGCTCAAGTCATTCTGAGCTATTTTTTACAAAATTGAGTTTTAGTTGAAGGAAACTTGAGATGAAAACCAGTGAGCCGCAACTGTGTATAACTGTGTTTAACTGCGATAGTCAATCATCTCTTCAAATTATTTGCTAAAAAAAGAAAACTTTACAACGTATTGTGTTTCTACCATTTAGGCAAAGTTTGTTTTTAAAGTTAAATTGAATTGCGGGTGTCTTGTGGACATCTTCTCATTCAACGAAGCTTTTGCCACTGAAGTAAAAAGAAGTAGACATTAATTTCCAATTTGAATTTTTCGATTGGCGCCGTTTTAGCAACATCGTACAGCCGGGTTTCCGAAAAGAATTACGCGACCTTTAAGGCTGCTCGAAAGATTAATTCAAAATTAGTCACATCTAATCTCATCATATATCGGCATTAGAAAACACCATGTGCTCTTGAATTGAGCTATTTAAACCCATTAAGCGCAAGCCCCTACGAATTACATTGTTGAAGATACACTTTTAAAAAACATAGCATGATTCAGTCTTGTCTGATGCACGTGGAAAATTAAAACTTAGCAATCTCAACATCTTTTGATCGGCTATCAGGATTTATAATAAAACTGCCCCTGGTCGCGGGCCATATCCGGAACGACTTCTTGGCCAAATAAAATGTGATATGATATTACAGGGACATTTCATTTCATTGACTTTTTTTAAAGAAAATAATAAAAAAAAATTAAGGAAAATAAGGTATTTTAGTACAAATTTTTAAACCGCATTTGCATGCAGGTAATGAAACACGGACAATGACATATTTGTCATATTCCCATTCCCTCTCCTCAGCAGGCTTGGTCTCGTTGAAGTCAAAAGCGCACAATAGTGATATAAATGGAAGAACAACAGTAAACTTTTGTTTTCAATGCGAATACACCAGGAGAAATATTCAAGAGACGGCCGGAGTAGTATATACCCCACTTGAGAACGTATGGTTTCATAGTTGAGCAGCTCTAAAGCTTTTTGGATCTGTAACGATTTGGTGCAATGGGGTAAGATTTGAACAGAGAATTCACGGCTGTACACGTTATCAATTTGCCCAGTTTTTACTTGGACAGTGATAGATATATCTTTTAATGCCCAGTCAATTGAAAACATCTGAAGCAACACGATATAGCAAAAATTAGTGAGCAGTACCGCTCAATTAAATGCGAAGCTGCTATAGCGGGTCGGAAATAACCTATGCATTTTCTGAGTGAGGTTTTCAAAAGAAAATGATGAAAATTCGCTCATGTTTTGGTGCAGAGTACAGTCAGCTGCGCGGGAAGTAATTGATACATAACATACCAAACGCAGCGAGCATAACCCGGTTCGAGCTGTCGCAAGCGGTTATCTTTCATTATCAAAATATATTAACTGATATCCCCAGCTCTACCCTGGTATCCACCAGTATGTACATTTTTCTTAATTTGAACTTAACTGCTGTATATCTGAAGTTTTGCGACAAGACACGAAGTTATTGGTCTAAAACGCCAGAACTGTGTTCTAAGCGCTTGTTAAAGCAACAGCTTGCGTTTAGACACGGCATGTCATAAATCGATCCGAACAAGGAGAGGAGTGATAAAATGACCTGATACCTTGCCAAGGCATTTCATTCATGATGTCAAATTCGTTTAGAATGTATTTACCTGAAGTTGAATTCGTCGACTCAAACTGGACCAAGTCGCAATGTAATCATCCTTGTTGTTAGGAGAATGTCTTTGCTTTGAAAATAAACTTTTTTTTATGATTATCCGTTTTATCAATTAACCTTTGTTACCCTTCTCGTTCATTCTTCATTGATTTTGGATTGGTTTTCCCTTAATTTTCAAGAAGACACTCCGCTGACAGAGGTTTGTTGACATAAGCCGCTCAGTATCAAGCTATCTGCGTGTTACCCGCGTGTCGTGATTTGACCCCGAGGATAACGAATTTGAAAAAAAAGTGCATTTTTATTTTAACTTGGACAGCCACTGTTCAACTCATTAAGGACCTTTGCGCGAAAATTTCCCAGGCCACAGATTTTTTTTTAATTTTTACTGCAATCAGATAATGAGTTGCTTGTGTCAGAAATGCAAAAGAAAATTCGGGACAACCGACTTCGTTTCAGAGTTATAAAAGCGTGTGGAAAACCACCCTGATTTTGAGAAATTGGTCCACGTAATTTAGCAACGTCTACAGGGGTTTACACTGTATTTTAAAACGAAGGTGAGTCAACGGAAGCAAACGATCTTAGTCATATGTTGTGGGTCTGTCGAGTAAATGATTCCAAATATTGCCAACGTTTTCACGAAACTTAACCCTTAAGATAAACTAAGAGCTAAATATCAGGGAATTCGATAGTGCATTTTGCAAAAAAATCAAACTGTTAATCTATAGAATTTCTCATTGTTACGCTACCGTAGAGCATCGGTAGAGAAAATGGCCCTTCAAAAGAAAATAAAGGTCACCGAACGTCCAAGATCGTTAAATCCAACCAAAGCTATATTGGTGGTTTGCATCGAAAAAAAAATCGTAACCATTCAATAAATTAAGTCAAGAATCAGGTATATGATAGATAATTAACAGACAAAAAACATCGCCGAGATTTAGGTCTGTGCGGTTTTTCATTGCCGCGTTATTCGGTAATCTGTTTCACCTAAATTCATAGAGCTTTGTATGGAGACGCCATGTTGGTGCCCTTCCGAGGGGCACCAACATGGCGGCCGGAAACCAGCAGAAACATCTGTCATTGAGTTTTGCCACTGAAACAAAAAATTATTACACTAGAGTTCTGAGACATTGAAAGTAATACTTCTTCTAGTGCTAGAACTGTTCAGTTACCAAAAACGTAAGCGATAACTGCTCTTTTGACCTACGCGTGATCCTCCTCGGTCACGCAACGCATGAACTTGAAAATTCAAATGTCCTCTGTGAGAAAACGAGGAAACTTATCGAGCTTAAACGTCGTAAAACGCCAAGTTTTGATAAGGTCTTATGTCTGATGACACTAAAACGCCAGTAGGATTGCTAATTTGTAATTTTGGAAAATGATGACGTCACGTGAAAACAAAGAATAGCAATGGCCACATGTTCACTTTATTACTTAGCGCGCGCATCGATGGATGACGTGACGTGAGAATTTGCGTGCGCAGTAAGGATGCGCAAAAACAATAAGGGTGAACGTCCATTTGTTTAGACAAGGTCATTCAAACCTCGTCCTGGGAATGAAGCTCAATGGATTTAGCCTATTCCAGTTTTTTTTTAATTTTTTTTTTCCTTTCCATATGGACACCAATTTCAAAATAAGTAACATTAAGCTAGTCTGAAAGTGCGTTTTAGTCAAAGTCAAAATAATTTAAGGCTTACCTTGACAGGGCAAGAGCTGAAGCTTTGTCTGGAGAATAACTGGCAGGCTCGTACTTCGTGTAACCATCACAAATATTACACACTTCGTTTTCATTGCAGTTTGAATCGCACGCACATTTGACTGGCACTGTGGTCACGTGAATATGTGGCTGCACAGTGTCTGTTGAGATAGGTAGACAATCAATCAGTCAATCAGTCAGTTAATCAATCAGTCAGTCAATCAATCAATCATTCAATCAACCAATCAGACAATCAATCAACCAATCAATCAATCAATCAGTAGAAGCAAGTAAAGAAAAAAACAAGACCAATATAATTCACAGCCAATCCCCAAGGCACAATACAGCGTGACAAATTAAACTCGAACCGAAATCACATTAACGTTGTCCAGAGCGCGGGAAAACATGAAAACATGTTACTAGTGTCGAGCCCGGGGAAAAAAACAAAACATGCACTCTTCTCAGTGTCGAGCACAGGAAATCATGTGACAAGTGTCAAGCGCGGGAAAACATATAGCTGGTGGCAAGTGCAAGAAACGCGACGTGTAAGCCATTTCGTAATTAGCCCGACTCAGCTAACTGCTCCAATTGGCCAAAACGACGTTTGCACTGAGTACTTTAATTTGGACGCTGGACAACCCTTAGCTTTTACCAACTACAAATGTAAAACTATTTCCAGACTAAATGCAGTTTTTATCAATTAAAAACCGATCTACTTTCGATTTAGTTATCAGTTTTTGCACTATTTCTATTATACTAGTAAATATATATCGTGAAACGAGAACAAAATGACGATCGCGTGCAAGGGAAAACAAAGCAACAATATTTGACGCCAAAGCTCTGCGGTCAATCTTGATTTTTTTGTTTAAAGCTGTATTATTAATGGCAAGCCGGGCTTAGCCTTGATATAGCTCAAAACAAAAAAAAATTAAATCTGATACTCGAACATACAGATACATTTGAACCACCTAAAAGATTTTGACTGCGTTCGTTTTATTAAAGATGACTGTAAAAGAAATATTCTTGACACTCCTAATTTCTACGAATTTCTCCATAGCCTTGGATATCAAAAGCTAGCAAAATAGACAGGCAATAAGAAAAAACGAACTATCACAGCCCACCTAAAATATTCATAACGTAGTAAAAATGCTTGGCGTAACAGAGCGGCAACTGAGAGTGTGTACAATAGCTGAAAACTGTCTCAGTATATTATATAAGAAACTGCCTTACCGATGGCAGAATGGCTGGAAGCCATTTTTCATCCCTTTGTCAATCATTTACGTTTGTTTAATTTAATAAGCCAAAAATGTTTTCGAGGTACAAGAATTAGTTTTCGCAGGCGGAAAAAGCTTGTCTGTGTGAACACAAAAATAGTATATGTGAAAAAAATACACAATATGCATAGTATGGTATGGTCAATTCAGGAGCGCTTGCAAAGAAAAAGATCGAAAAAATGCCTTACCCGTAATGTACGCGGCGCCATGACTTTATTTTGGGTAGTTCTGATCATATAATGTTTAGTAATTAAGGCCACTTTATGCAAATTTAGATTGAAATAAATTGTCTTGTTACTCACAAAAAACAAAACTACCATGATAATGAGAAACGGCCGGAAGAAAAATACGCGTTTTTAAAGCACTCCTTTTGCTGCCAAACGTGCGATACGACATTTGTAATCCCCAAAGAGCTAGGTGTGGGAAAAGATCCCCAGTTGTTCCATTACTGTACGCTCAGTACAAGTGAAAAATGATTTTTGTGCATATCTGCAGTTACTGAACAGCAGATAACTCAGTTTTAACCCCAGTGCTGATAAAATTTGATATCCAAAAATAAAACGCAATATTAGGATCTACCCGAGTAAGATAACCAAAAAATAATTACATCAAGCTAAAGGGTTTTGACTTATGCTTTCCCTTGTTTTGCGTCAGTGCCATTTATCTTATTAAATAAGTAAGTTGATATGTAGCAAAATTCTGGAAGTTGAAATTATTCTGCCCCTGAAGGAAGTCGATAATTTCTCGTATTTTTCAAAGCAGGAGGCAAGGTCGAACTGAGCAATCCGAGTTATACGTTTTGAAAAAAAAAAAAAGAAAGAAATTGTTTGAATTGCACGGTGACTTCCTCTTCACCTGTACATAATTAAAACCAACAGTTTTCCTTCACTTGTTGTCTAGCGAATTGCACGCTAATTTCTTGGAACAAAATTTCCTTTTTACAGATCCTCAAGCCTGATCATATAAAAATCGTTTTAGAAAATACCACAATATGCGGTTCACCGACATTTCTTAATACTCGCAACGCAATTTGCTAGTGCTAAAAGACGACCTGCTCGCGGGCAATCATATCAGTTTGTCCTCTTACCATATTTGATGTGTTTGCCTGAGGCAGCTGGTTTCACAAAGATATGAACATGGCTGTTCCAGGAGATCGAAGTTCTCATTTTTTTCGACGAATAAACCATCGAGACGCGGTTAAAAATAGTTAAAAAAACCGAATCGACAACCGCCGCGGTAGCAGGCAAAGTGAATTTCCACGCGCCAATTCTATACTATCGCGGGCGTTTTTATCCGCGGCGCCAACTCGTCTAAAAGGGTACGATTATGAAACACGCTTATAAGGTCTTATAGTAAAATAATCATTCGCGCTATCAAATAACTTATACCGGCCGAATCTGTGATGGCTAAAATTCTGATAATTAGCAGATTGTTTGCTAGACGTAGATCTAATTAGCATTCGAATCCCCGTTCCTCAGTCCAGTTTAAATTTGTAAGATCCTCGGTTCAGCCAGTTATACGGTAAAGCGGCATTCTGTTTGAAACGTAAAAACGCCCGCACGAACGAGCAACAAAGTGACGAATTGCTAATTTCCTTTCTTTTCCTTAAGTTCTTTCGGAACCTTTTTGTTAGGGCATAATGCAGAAGCCTTATCCAAGTTGACAATTTTAGCAGACGAAACAAACCAAAGAAAGACAGGTGAATCGGAGCAACTAAAAATAATCTGAAAAATGCCACACTCCTAGTCACTTTTGCAACGAACTCGCCAGATCTCATTTTTAAAGGGTCTTTCAGCGATATGCTCATTTTGAGAGCGAAACATGACATGTATTTCTTTAACGGGGCGTTCAAAACACAAGCCATCTAATGAATAAAAAAAACCAGTGCTGAATAAAATATTTCTGAATGCGAATATTAAGCATTTCAAGTGGGACTTCGGAGCTAAAGAATAAATTTAAATCGCTTTTTTAGAGACGATTAAAAACTTGCGGATCACTGCAAGCTTCTTCAAAGTGTGAAACAGATATCTTTGAAAAAATATCCGAGTATACATAAAAAATTTGGGAGGGAAGTTGTAATGCGTACATTCGTTTTAAACACAATACATTTTTCATGTATTTATAAACAAACCGGCTCGGTCGACTGTCAGTGCTTTGACAGATTTGTAAAATGAACAAGAAATGCCGTGAAAGTTTGGTCTTACCTTGAGTTTCATCAACTCGTTTGTGTACACTGTACTTGCTGTTTTGCCCAGCATCTTGAGCTTTTGTACAAGCGGTTCCCATTAGAATCGAAGTGACCCGGCGATCAAGCGCAGAACGCTGTGGCTGACATCATTTCAAATTCAAAGTCAGCATGCACGCTTGCCAAAATTTCACAAGCAAGCCAGCCTGTCATCTGCCCGTTTATAAAGGCGAAACAGACCGAAATAGATTTCTCCCTGCCAATGTTTTCCCGTCTTGAGCGGCGAATTTTTCTATTCAGTTAACGATAACCAATTTCAATAAAAGCCGTTTTCAAATGCGGTTCCAGGGCAACGGGCCTACGCTTTTACTGATTATTCACACTTTAGCACGAGGCCGTGTTTTCACATGGGACATGAAACTCGGCGTGATATTTCAGCCGACTTCGTATGACTTTTCCACAAAAGACCACAATTAGGATATGAATAGTTAATTAAGTTGTTATTACGTTGTTTCAATGGACGAGATATTGCACTTCACCGCAAAAATGACACAGTTTTTTTGCACCCTTTTCTCACAGACAGTCTGAGTTTTTGGTATTGAAGTTGCGTTTCAAATTCAAAAAGCGCAGTTTCGCTATTATTATAAACAAAGCCACTGGCCAATTGCTAGTCGCACAGGCCACACAGACATCAGTTGAGATAATATTCTCTATACTACAAAGGTTCTGGTTTTCAAAACGATAAGGCACAGCAAAATCGTGGGAAATTGTTTTCTGCGGTAATAAGAAATTATATAGAATTTCCAAATATATGTTTTAAGTCGGAGTCAAAGCAAATAGGAAGAAAAACACAACATTTCATGGCCATTTATCGCAAATCTGTCAGGAAAAATGCGAGTGGCGCGGTCTGGATTTGCGGCCAGTGACCTGGTTAAATCTAATACGCAATGTGCCACTTTAAAAAAACCAGCAAATATTGCGAGATTGCGATTGAATGCAAATTTTAATCACTTCCTGGGGGATGGGTAATGACTTATAACAATAAGTTCTTAGGACCATCGCTCATTAGAATTAAATGATTTCGTTTAAAGCTTCGCTCTGAAAAACGTTTTGGAGCCGGTGGATAACTAACGGTCATAAAAAAAAGACTTATCGCTGATAAAGACTTACTGAAAGATAAAATCTTTTTTAGAAAATATATATACAATCTTCTTTCGCTCTTCAGAAGATACTTTTGTTCAAGCTTAAAGCTATGAATTGATCTCGCAGATTTCGTTCAAGTACAGGTACAAAGATTGTAACATTGTTATTAATCGAGAAATGGAGCGGCGTTCATCGATAATTAGTAATCGATGGTTACCTCGAAAAAGATCGATGTAATTCTAGTAATTACTCCGGGACATTTTGAATTTTTAAAATGTGGGCTGTGCAAATTTAAATTTTTACCAGCTCTGCATTGTATTATCCTTCCTCCTCATCAATATTAATCGAAGAACTAATAAATCATGTGAGCAAACTGATGTCTAAATCAAAGATGCAACTCAGTGGAAAATCAGATTTCTGTGTTCGTGTTCTCAGTGGCCTGCCATGACGTGTTACAAGACTTCTTTGCGGATCATTTAGCTTTAAAGATTTTAGATTTAATCCTTATCACAAATAATTCATACTTCAATTACCAAGTTGTGACGTTTTTATATTGTGTTCAGATCATCTTCTGAATGTCAAAGCTTCCTTGGGACTATACAAAAGACCTCTATGATTGCGTAGCCCGTCCAAAGCTAATTTTATCTCAGCTTTGCTGACCGTTAAACTGATATTTTTGCTGGATTTAGTTTTATCATTGCCAACCGTTGTCTACTTTGGTTTGCCGGTTTTGTTTTATTTTGTTTTGTTTTTTTTTTTGCTGGTAAACAATACGTCGCAAAAGCGCAATAAACACGATAAACAAACATCTTTCGACAGCATGCATTGCAATGCTTTATTGGCTGCGGCCAAAATGCAAACAAATTTTCAAAAAAATTGAGCTTTGCTTTAACATAAACTGTCTTCATGACAATAACGTCGATTCTTATCAAATTTTGGGCACAAATCCGACAGACATAGTGTCGTGCGCGAAAATCAAGTTGCCAATGATTTGCTAAACTTTTCACGAGTACTAATCGTTCTAAAAGCGACTTAAGCCCGCCTTTGTTTCCATTTCTATAGCACACCCAAGTTGTTAAATATCGATTAACTCAAGAAGGATTAAGGAGGATAATTTTCAAAAGCGTCAAAGAAGCGAACCATTTGCAAGATGTTGGAACCCTCTGGAAGAATTTAACTTTGACGTGAAGTATTTGTGTACACAAACAGACATTTAATATTCAATATATGCAGCCGGGCGCTAGCTTAGCTAGCAAGCCCCACCGATCGACTTTCTAATTTTGAAAGTAAACAAATCTTTTATATTTTAAGTAAACAAACCGGCCAAAACACAAAAGGCTAGTTCAACCGTTCTTTACACGGACCCTAATTAGAAGCGTTAAACTTTGGTTAAGAAGAAGTTTTCAAAGTACGTCCAATTTCTTTCTCTACAGCTAGTAGTTTAGTTTAGGAACGGAACTTCTCACCTCCAGATTCCCAATATTGAAAGCTCTGCCAAATACAGACGAGCAAGCACAACAAGCACTGGGAGACAACGCGCTTGTTTGACCGCAACACGTAACTGCCCCAACACTCCCTGCGGCTCTTCATCCGTTATTGGTACCCAGGCCTTTGTAGTTACATGGAGTTAATCTCGTATTCAAGTCTCCCCCTGTTTGACGCATGGCCGTGGGAGGTATGGGTTCGAGATGAACCTATGGTAGGCTTGGAATCGATGAGAAAAAGCAAAAACTACTACAACAACAACACGTATTTATGTGTTTATCGGTGATTACTTGCATGGAGAAGGTTGCAATAACATTCGAAAGATGTGATTCATGCATTTGTTGAATGGCAGAAAGAACTCTGAGCTCAGTCAAGCAAGGATATCATGAACAACAAGGAGCCAAATGAAGAGCTACACGGAGTGGAAGTTGCAAAAGCATCATCAGACTACTTTAATTTTCCGCAGCTTCCTTCGAGGCGTATAGATTTAGATCTAAAGAGTTTCTATAGACTTGATTTTGGAATTTATAAAAAAAGTTTTTAGATTGTTAGATTTTCATTGTAGTCTTTTAGGTGTAGTTTATAGATATTTTAGTTTTTAGTACAGACGACGCCATCATCATCATCATCAATCTTTATTTATACACGAAATCGTATCATTTCACATGGTCGTCCTAGGAATCGTGTTTAAAACTAGACTAAAATACTCTAAGGAACTTTTTACGATAACTGCAGAAATTCACGCGCGCTCATTGGTTAAATTTTATTGTCAATATGCGGACAGACACATGAATTTGAAATTCAAGCGACGCGTCAGCGAGTGAGAGCGGGCAATTCGGCCATTTGTTATCGTAAACAACAAATTGATGTCAGTTTTTAATGCGTCGGTCCTGTTATTGACAATGAATTTCGTCATAACATTGTCAAAGTAGTCTGCGGATCCACTCGGCTATCGCCTCGTGGATCCACAGCTACTTTGACAATGCTATGACGAAATTCATGATCAATAACAGGACAGACGCATAAAAAACTGACGTCAATTTGTTAAATTGACTATATAGTAAATGGTTTGAACCCAGGAGTATCAGTAGTTCGTATTGTGTGATCGTCCGGGTGAGTGTAGTTCTGAAAAGAACTGTTGTTGGTGACTGACGTTTCGACAACCTGAGCGGAAGTCATCTTCAGAGTCAAGTGAATAGTGTCTGTCAGTCGATGTTGTTATAAGTCTGGTCAGTTGAAAACGATTGGTCAATTAAGCCATGATGTTATTGGCTTGGTATTTGTTTTCGTCACGTAACCTGTCCGGTGTATACAATAAGTATCATTTATCTGATTTATATTCAATTCTTTGTTAGAAGCAAAGAAATTTTATTTATCTTGTGCCTTTTTTTTCTTGTCTAGCTTTTGCAAACCGAAATATCTAGCAAATAATCAAGTTCAAGTGGTTTTCTTTTTTTTCTTTTATCTCATTTTTCTTTCGATACCTTTGCATTGCCCTTTAAGATCAGTTTATCCCACAAAAAATAATAAAATAAAATAAACAAGGAAACAACAACAAAAACAAAAAACAACAAGAACAACAAACAGAAAGATTGGTATAAAACACATGGAGTAATATATTAGACACGACAATGTTTCATCGGGATATCTAAACACCGAGAAGGGAGTTGAAAATACGACGCGCGGCGAAGTGTTTTTGACGAAATTCAAAGTCTTCGGATAGGCGATGAAACATTGTCTCGAGTGTTTGATATGTCTTCTCATAAAAAACAAAAGTAAACGGTGAAGTAAAATCATCAAAATCTATACCATTTCCGAGTTCCCCGGTGCCTCTGTTTCAAAGCGAGTCTAAGTGCGAAACCGTTCTTATATTAAAATGACTTTAATTTGCATGAAAATGAAACTACATGAAGAACTCATTTTCATATGAAAGGCTTCGCACTTAGACTCGTTTTGAAACAGAGGCACTAGAGAGCTCGGAAATGGCTTAATACCGGTTACGCAAACCTTCTTCACGGTTGTGATTTTCTTTTAATCAATGAGTTTAGCAAGCGAGAATTTTTCTCCATAAAAAAACTATCTTTATTCACACCGGTTCTATTCACTGATACAAGTTTAACTATATAGAGCTATTTAAATTCATATCAATAGACAGGATTTCCTTTGTACAAAGTTCTGTGCCCAGTTCAACAGTTTCAACTGACAGTTCCCGCCGCGGAAGACTGGGTACCAGCCATGGGTGGAAGAGCCGCAGGGAGTGATGGGGCAGTTACGTCTTGTTGCGTGAGGAAGGTGTTGTCACCCAGTGCTTCCTGTGTTGGCTCGTCTGCACTTGGCAGGGCTTTCGATTGAGCATCTGGAGGCGAAGGTTCCAGAGCTGGTACCTTTGGTCTAGAGATGAAGAAAGGTCAAAAATCAAGCTATGAAGTTAATTCTGACTATTTATCTAGAAATCTATCGGTATTGCAACCGATGTTTTTTTAACAGTTGCAATGGTTAGTACTGCTCATTTTAGTTTCCTAATTTTTCTTCCGCGAGTTCTCTACCGTTTTAAGATATGATGTAGGTGAAGTTTTATTCGATTTACGATCAGCTTGTTCCCACCAATTGTCTTGCTTGCTCTCCACTATGCATGTAACATGGTCTTCCATAATTATTTCAAAAAGGGAAAAAAAGTACACAAATTAAACCTGACATAAAGATTACGACACAAACAAACAACAAACCTTCTTTTTTCTTTAAACCCATTCATCTTCGCGAACATCATTCTCAGAATGCGCTCACGTTGTTCCCAGGTAAGCTCGGCCATGTCGACTTTTCCCTGGACCCCAGTCCACCGCTCGGCTTCCTTCAGATCGTCAAACACGTTGTTCGTGCTGCTGTCTAATTGGCGGAAAGTTCTGACGCGCGGGAAATCACTTTGACCTGCCTGAGCTTCGAGCATGCGCTGTTGGTAAGCGTTTTGGGCGTCTTTTCGATATTGGACTCTACGGAGGAAAATCGGCATTTCCTGAATCAACTGTAAAGTTATTTTTTTTCTTTCTGCTCTTTTTTTTGTATTATGAGATACAATATTCGTCCTACAACGAACTTATGAGGTCAACCACAAAAGGCTTTTTAAAATAAAATTATATAATTTCAAAGACGAAATTAGCTTTCTCTTTGAACACCCGAAATACTCAACTTCGAGAAAAGAAATGTTATCGAAATTTACAATTCTTACCTTATATCCCCCCCCCCCCCCAAAAAAAAAAACAAAAACAAAAACGAAAACAAACAAATGGCTAAATAACTAAGGGCACGTTCGTTTGGGATATTCCGGAATAAGAATATATTCCGGAATATATTCCGGCTATTCAGCTCCTGGGAGCAGAATAGCCAGAATGGAAATCCAGGTATTCCGGAATGAGAATAGCTCCCAAACAAACGCTTACTCGCATTATTCCAATTATTCTTATTCCGGATTGGTCCCAAACGAACACGCCCTAAATAAAGAAATAGGAAAAAAGAGCCCATTTAAACAATCGATAAACTGTGAAGAATATGCTCGTATAACTTCCTGTCACCAACATGAGTACGTAATGTCTTCCACGGGTTTTATTCCGGATAATTCACCCAAATAAAATTGCATAGATAAAAAATTCATTCTCATCCCCAGAGCCCACGATCCTTCTGGCCTGTGGTTGGGATCCAGAGCTCTGGCCGGACCCGATTTTCTAAGCATGCGCAGAGTATTCGTTTCGCATTCTCAACCAATCAGATTTGCTAGATTTGACGGGAAGTTGGACCAAACCAGAGCTCTCATCCCAACCACAGGCCAGAAGGATCGTGGGCTCTGGGGACGAGAACGCAAAAAATTCAGTTACATGTAACAAAGGTAGCGGTAGGAGAAGCTTACACAGCAAATACCTCTAACATAATAAAAGCAAAACAAATTTACCTATTTCTGACGATTTCATTTTTAACGTATTCCAGTGAATCCAAGAAAAACTGCTCGACTTCAGTTCTCTGAAAATACAGAATGATAAGAAAAATTTCATTTGATAGAAGACACTTGTTGTTAAATGCTTGACAGTTACATGCAAAACTGAAGCCAAATCATTTACCACAAATGAACTGTTCTAGTTAGCGCGATGGTACTGTTGCGAAAGTATAGGATGGGATAATTAACAATTATTCCATGAGCGCGCGTTGGATATGAGATGATATATAGCCAACGAGGCGCGTAGTGCGATGGTACTGTTGCGAAAGTATAGGATGGGATAATTAACAATTATTCCATGAGCGCGCGTTGGATATGAGATGATATATAGCCAACGAGGCGCGTAGTGCCGAGTTGGCTATAATCATCTCATGTCCAACAAGCGCGAGTGGAATAATTGTTTTATTAAAAACGCCCCCCAAATATAGAAAACTAGACTACAATAAAAACAAAAAGGCCCAAAAAATCACGCATACGCTCGCCATTTTTGTAGATCATGGTATAATGGCTCATATACAATGATGGCTTAGCCAATGAAAACTCTCGAATTGCATCCAATGATCCAGTTTTTAATAAAGTTGAATAGATTGACTGAATTTTGACACGATAGCTTTTAAAGGAACACAGTCAGCTTTGGGACCGCGCTGACCTGGATACTAGTTTTCTCACTTAAAAAAAGTTCATCTCAACCTGAAATCAAAATACATCTAGAAATCCAATTTAATCTGAAGTCGTAGTGTTTCGCTTAATTTTCAACTGTTTACTAATAAACTTGTTTTTTGAGTGTGCTTTTGCTCATCCTATATTATTATTTGTTCACACTTGGTTGAAAACAGTATAGACTGATCGCGTCTCTGTGATACGCAAATAGGCGAAGAAATGGTATCTAACGCGCATGTGTGCCGGCTGACAGTGTCCCTTTAAGTTCAAGTTTGCGACGTCGTGTATAGAGGAAACTTGAAAAAAATAAACGTTTAAAAATATCTAGAATTTTAAAGACATCTTAGGTTTAGAAACAGTATAACAGAAGCATATTAATGTTGTTATGAATTTTCTCTTGAAAGGATGCATGTTCTAATTGTCACATATGTACTCCTTGATACCTGATACGTTAATTTCTATTGCTCTGTAATTTATTGCATGATTTGTAATAGACCCTTCTCCAAAATGGCGGCCGAAAATTCAAATAAGGTAAAATTAGAAACGTATACCAGCACTAGAAAGAACACCTTTACTTTAAGAACCCTGTTTCAGCATTTCAGGTGTAATATTAGCTGAGAAAATGTAAGTTGAAAGTTGAAAAATTTACAGACGTTTGTATGACTGGGGGTATAATGCATACCCCCAGTCATACAAACATCTCTAAATTGTTCGATTTTCAACTAACATTTTCTCAGCTAATATTACAAAGGAAATGCTGAAACTTTGCAGGGTTCTTAAAGTAAAGGTGTTCTTTCTTGTGCTGGTATACGTTTTTAATTTTGACTTATTTGAATTTTCGGCCGCCATTTTGGAGAAGGGTCTATTTTAGAAATCATTTCCAACATGTTACTCTTTTTCTAATTTTTCGACTTCAAACATGGTAAATTTAATCTCTGAATGTAAATATACCCTAATTTGACGAAACTAATGAAACTTTGTTCACCTCGTGTGAAATTCGAAGTTTGATCTGGGCCTGAGACCCACAAAAAGTTAACTGATTTATCCCCTTATTATGCGTTCATTCACGTGTACATGTAAGTCATCGACAAAGTGGCTTTATGCACACGTTGAGTACTAAGAATTCAAAGTCTACCTAAGGCCACTTCGTAAGACTGTATCAACACAGTTTTTTCCCTCCCTACTTTCCCTACACACCCTTTCCTGCTTTTAAATCAGGGATTTCCTCTTCTCACCTGATCTAAGATGGTCTTCGCCAATCTCTTGACGCGATTCATCTCCTTTGTTTTAAGCTCCACTATTCTTTGCAACCGTGAAATTTCAGCTCTGCAACAATCCAAAATTAATACGTCAAAGATAATGTGCACAGTGTTTGAGTGTCCAACAGTAATTAGTTTTGATTCACTACGCTACATAATTGGCTAAAAAAAACTCGCGTTACTTTTTCATCCAATCACAAGTTAAACCAAACTTAATCGTAAATCGCTCGCACGCGTTTTCCCGCGCTTTGCGTCAGGATTGGCTCAAAAACCTCGCGCCACTTTTTCATCCAATCACAAGAAAGACCAAAACTAATCATAACTCGCTCGCACGCGTTTTCCCGCGCTTTGCGTCAGGATTGGCTCAAAAAACTCGCACCACTTTTTCATCCAATCACAAGTAAAACCAAAAGTAATCGTAACTCGCTCGCATGCGTTTTCCTGCGCTTTTCGTCAGCTTCATGTTTTGATTGGCTCATTGAATCGTCTGTGTCCTCTGTGATTGGCTAGAGAGGCTAGAGTGATAACGTGGGTTTTGGTTTAAACAATCAATTAACTAGTAATAGTTATCACTAAAGCTGCCCCCGCTTTCTTATCTTTCTGCTCATTGAAACAATAATATTGAACGTTATTGTTCTAGTCAGATACTAAAAAAAAACAATTGTCTTGATATGAACTCTTTTTTATATAAGAATATATTTTGACGTGACATCTTGGCCTCGCTACGAAAAGTGCTTTCCAGAGCACATGCACAATGTGCTGAACGCGATCCAGATCCAGAAACCAAACACTTGTACTTGATAGCCTAATAAATTCTAAATAAAACGAAAATGCCATAAGCTATAATGTAAGAATAATACAAGAATATTTTCAGCCTAAAATCGGCAGAAAAATAAGAATATTCAGTCTGGGCCGGAAAAATAACATCCTTAGAAAAGAAAAGAGTGTACGAGCAAACGTATCTCGGAAGCACAACAGAAGTGAAATGTAAACATAAGTATCGCGTTACAGTCGCCATATATGCAAATTAGAGTCAAACTTTTTGTCCTCAATGAAAACGCCGCAAAACATTTACATTTGGATCCCTGCCGTAAGATTACTCTGCGAAAATAAGCCATCCAAATAAACGAGATGCCAAAGGAATATTTCAAACTTTATTCCTCCAGAGCTAACATTTGAGAGAACCTAAAACATATCTTGCAATATCAAGAGAAAAAAACTGGCACAAAAACAGAGGTGTCAAACTCTGCAAATTACAAGCGGATAACAGCGGAAGCCACACAGAAGTATGACCTCTAACGGCTTTACTCTGACGAAATGTCTCCCTGAAAACACAGGATTAGTGCTTAGCGAAATATTCAAAGATCCTCCGATTGTACCATACAAAAGGGGCAAAACTTCCTAAGCGGCTACTACACGTGAATGGGAGTCGCGCAGGCCTGTCACCTTATTGTTATCCTTGGGTAATTCTGACGATCGGAAGGTACTGTACTGATTTAGCTATTTAGTCGCAAATGAACCACACTGGCCTCGAATTTCGATCTAGTATACTTCAGGACTCTCTGAGTTGTTTTTCCCCCAAAATCCATCTTCAGGATCTCTGAAAGAGTTTTCAATTTGTTTTAGATCATAATCTCGGCCATTTCGAAGCGAACTTATTTGATCGCGCTGAAATAGTAATGGAGGCCGGCAAATACAAACGCTTTTCAGGGACGCTTGAACTCGAGATCTAAACCAAGGACAAAGCTCGTGGCAAAGACACTGATCCCGCAAGTTCTCGCGCCCGTGTCCCTTTGCTGGCCTCCCATGAGCGTTTGCGGGAAAAACGTCGATACCTTGCGGGCGTGCAAGCGATCAAATCGAGATTTTTTGCGGCTATATACCGGAAATACGTACATTCTCTCTTCTTCTCTCTCTATTACGCGGGGAGTCCTAAGGTGCCTCCTCGGGTTTTTGGCCCTCTGGGGCCAAAAACCCTGCGGGGGCAAAAACCGCTCTATATCACTTTAATTACTTGTGGTTTTATGAATGAAGTAACTGACGAAAGAGTCAGAATGGCGGTGTTGTAATCTCAGCTAACAGCTTTATTAATTTAAAAGTCATGTTCAACCTTGTTGCCAGCTATCCGGTATAAAAAAACACTTTAAAATGTTCAACTGGCAAATTCTCAGCTGTCAGTTAACCCCGCATTCAGACCCTCGCAGAGGTGATCTGCGGATCTATCATTTTTTTAGCTGATTCGTGAAAGCTCTCTCACCTGCAGTTTCGAGTCTCGTCTTCAGATTTCTGTAGCAGGGTCGCTCGTTCGGCCTCGAACTCACGCACCACGTGACTTAAGGATTTTTCCAATGTCTTGACCTTCTCTTGGAGCTACGTATAAGAAGACAAACCAGTACAGTTCAGTTACTTTATGGAGAAAAACCTGCATTTCAACTTTTCAGCTTCAATAACATGGCTCTGTGTTTGATTCAACTATATTGGTAAATTCAAAACGCACAAATCTGGGGAAAACAAATATCTCTTTGCATATGTGCCATGGCCTCCCCAAATTTGATATTTTTCCGAGTTCTTAATCTTCTCCCCTTAGAGTACGGCCCGATGAAAGAATCTCGATTGAAGAATTTCGCTCGTCAAAAGGGAAGAGGAAATTCAACAAATCTACGTACCTCTGCAATTTGTTTTTTCTGATGTTTGCTCTCCACAATTTTTTCTTGCACAATCATGCCATTCAGTTCCTAAATGTAGAACACAAACAGAAATAATAAAATGACGATAGTTTCAATGAGATTGACATTGTCTAAAAAGATGTCCGCATATCAATGCTGTATACTCTGTATAAAACAACTGCAACTACGATGTACCTGTAAAACGCAAGTTCGCAGGTCACATGTTTTCTTTTTCAAATTTTAGCGGCATGTTTCTTCCAAGCCAGTCAGATACAAAATAAAACCCATCCTAAAATTGGGTGCTTTCCATTCGAAAATTGTCAGTGACAATTGGAACATCATTTTCCTGAATTTCCACCAGAAGAGTACCACCTTGCGAGGTACACTCAAATTTTCCGAACTTTCTTACTCGAAATTTCTATTTCATTTTAGTTTTCTCCCGAAAATTCAGAATCATCGGGAACTGCGTGGTTTGCTTTTCGGAAATTCCAACAATTTCCGGATTTTCTAAAACTTTTCCGAGCGAAAGTTTCGTACCCTTTGCCCGGTTTCGACATTTTCGAAATTTTTTGACGGCAACGACATTATCAATGAGTGATTTTTTTTCGTTCTATCGTTTACAAAAAAAACGTCTAAAAACTTAAGCCTGCTGTTTTCCCCTCCTACGACTTTGTTAAAGCAATTGCGAAAAGTAGCTCGTCACTCAATCGTATGGTTCTTCTTTGGCTTCGCATTCGCGTATTTCGTTCAACGCTAGAAAAAGAAAGAGATCTCAGGTAGTTTATTAGAATGAGAGTCCAAATCGTTTTAAACCCATACCTTCTTCAGACAGCAGATCTCCCGTCTTTGCGTCCATGATTTTCTTTTTCCTATACGAAAACAAAGAGGTTATTAATTATTTACAAACTGAACTCGTCTTTCAAAGAGAAAAATACAAAATGCCGTGTAATCCCGACTTTTCAAGCTATCGGTTTTTCGATTCTCCTGTTACTGGAGGCATTTCTTGCTCCTTTGCCCCAGTAAATTGTAATTAAATTTAGCTTTTATCTTTGTTGTATATATTTAAATATGTCTATTTATTAAGATACTTTTGCCTTGTATTTAATACGCATTGACCGTAAACTGCCTAATTTTATTTTTATCCGGCGTATGGCTAAGTTATTCTCCGTTCCTTTTTACGGTGTACATAAATATCGACGAATTTTACCCCAATTTTTTTTTTTTCCAACTGAAAACTCACGATTTCCAGAACCAATTGTTTTGTTTCCCTCGTTGTTCAATGTCTCAAAATAATGACTCAGGATTTCAAAGTACTTCGTTAAGTTAACTTCTTTGTGACTGAGAACAACCTTTTTTAGTTCCTGCCTTCTTTCAAGTGAAAATCTAGTGCAGCATTTAGTCGGACGTTTTTCCTTGTATACAGATCGTGTTGTCTCGTCCAAATTACTGGATAAAACAAACAAGAAAACCACTGTTTAGTCTGTTAAAACAAACCTGAAACTACACCGAAACCAAAACATGGAAAACATCTTTTCTAAAACGTATTAATAATTCATCAAGATTTACCACTGGAATCTCCAGAAAACTGTGACGGTGTTAAATTGTCTAGAGTTTTACAATTTTATTTTCAGATTTCTTTCTCAGTTTCATTTGAGAAGATAGACAATCTATCAAGCACTCAAGACCATAATATTGTCTACTACTTGAAGTCCCAAGTGAACACATGGAAGATCAAAATATTAGAACTATGGAGTAATGTATTGAGATATCTTCAAGATACGGTGTAACTGACCAATCATGTGTTAACACATCAAAGTTCATTAAAAGATACTCCGCTAAGGGCTGTATTTTCAACTCTCTTCTCAGTGCTTGAAAAAATAATTGCGCAGTCAAACAAAAACACTTTGTCATAATAATTTGGTACAATTATATTACTCGAAGTATTGAAAATCATAGTATAAAATTGAGTATACCAACAATTCCATTAATTTGTCCCTAAAGAAACATAATTTTGAATTTTTGGTATGCTATAAGGTTTTATATTTATTTTTTTTTTTTACATAATACAACAAGAATTTCACGGATACAAATCTCAAACAAAATGTTGATAGAGCGATAATGGGGTTAGTTTCTAAAGAAACTGTGGTGCTGCCGTCAACATTTTGAGCGTTAACGCTTCGTTAGAGAGAGATTTGCCCCGATGAAGGGCTTACGCTCGAAACATCAACTTCCGCATCTCTTTACTGTGGCCAATTCACATCATCAGCCCAGTTGATAAAACTAAATTATTCTGTTGATAGAGCAGTTTTCAATTGAGTATCGCTGTGGCCAATAACAAAAGATGCAGACAAGATTTCCAGAGAACCAGTTGAAACTCCAGGCAAATATATACATGTACATTGCACTGAAACTCATGCGCTGCATGAATCAAGAAAGTGCAATGAAATTTGTCTGTCAATTGGTTTTGCTTTTACTTCCGACTGGCTAACAAACATGGCAGATTTTTTTTAGTAATGATGATGATGATTATCATGATCATGACACTTTTTTTAATATGTGTCAATTGAGGATATAGCTCCAGAACCAAAGCAAATGTGAATTAGTTTCGAGACTAAAGGTAAAACTGTTAGAGCTGTACATGTACGTAGGAGTTGAAGCAATCACCTGATTGCCTCAGAGTGTGCTCTCTCTGCAAGCTCGGCAATTTTTTTACTTGCTTCTTGCTGAAGTCGAACTTTTTCCTCAAAAAATTTGTGTTCCATTTGCTGCAAGGTGTCCTTGTGGTGTCTTTCAGTGGCAAACATGTTTTCCTTTATCTGATGAAAAAGCACAAGGAGAAATGGTGTTGTACACAGATGTGCTTTACATTTTATCTCTATTTTTACTGGTTCAATGCTGATTCTATCGCATCCACATCATTTCAGAGAGGATTAACCCATTGACTTCCGAACTTTTTCCAAGAAACATACCAGTATTTTTGACACCTTTTAGATTTCAGGCTGTATATAAGCCAAAATTTGGCTCAAAAGGCATTTGCAACATGAAAGCATGCCTTTCTTTCGACTAGCATCCCAATTTATAAATTTTTGCTCTTGTGGGCACAATAGTGACCTACATTTTTTGCCTTTCCTTTTCACCTTTCCTTATCTTTTTGCCACATTTTTTGAACTTCTTCTAGACTTGCTTCCAGATCAAAAATTTCTGAGAAAGCATCATTGAGGTGGGCAATTTTTATCATGAAGTAGGACCAAAGTAGCTAAGTGTAGTTACAAGAAATTTAGCCCTCAGTTTTTTACTCAGACAAATTTCTGAGCATTTTCACGTACAAACAAATGCATTTCAGGCTACACTGGGCCAATAGCCTGCAGAACAGGTGGATAAGCAGGACAGAGACCGACACACAAAAGAGGGTAAGCACTCGTGGTTGTGTTCCGATCTGGTGTATCCTGTTTCACCCTCTGCCTGCTAATCTGCTGTTTCTGCAGGCTACTGAGCCGATTACTCTGATCGGCATATCATTGAAAAGATCATTTCCTCCTGCAGAACTTGAGTACACACATGTAAATAATGCCGATTTTGGTCGAAGGTGATGACCTCATATTAAAGTGGAACAAAGGCCATTGCTCATCACAGTCAGTTAAGGGCAGAACGGGAGTCAATGGGTTAATGATCTGAAGTCCTGTTTACACAACGGATGTACAATGCAATATAGAACAATAATAGTAGAGTATAAAGCAAGCTTAAGTGTGCTGCACGTTAGTTGCCCCCTCCATGAGGTAACAGCAGGTAAGAAATCGAAAAATCTCACATTACACAAACGAATTATGTAAGTTTTTAAATGCTGCAAATTAAATTAAACATAATAATTCGTCAACAGGTTGATCTGATTTGTGAGACCTTAGAACAAACTCTAATTGTACAATTCTCACACACCTCTGGGAGCCATGTCAAGCCGATCACCGCAAGCCTGACCTTTATTCACACAATCAAAATAACAGCTTCACAAATTTACACGGAAGTTCAAGAACATGAACTTGGAAAAAATGAAAATGAATGTCTAAAATCGATCGAAAGTGAAATGAACAACTGAAAAAACTCTAGGGTGGGTGGGTGGGAAGGTCAAGCAATGGCGGTCAACAAAAACAACTGCCCGCCCTTACATGTCACATGACCTAAACCCATCCCCAGGCCCCAGCGGTGGGTGAGAAAAACATTTTCCACTTATTTCGTTCCACTCAGCCAGTGGAAAATCACCCTTTTAATATGCAACAAGATGCTAATCTTCCACACACAAAAAAAAAAACATGAAAGTTTTTTTCCTTTTCTTTTTATACTTGACATGTGTGCATACTAACAATCATGCATGGTACCTACTGTGCATGTACATACATAACAAAATTAAATAAATTAGAACTGTAGGACTCCTGCTAAATTAATGACAGACCTCATCAAGCTCCTTTTGCATTTGTGCTCTCTTCCTTCTGAACTCCTTCACAAGCTTTAACTCAGATTGCATCAGTTTGACCTTAATGTACATAAATAATGAAAATTAAACACACAAAAAAATTGTAATCATGGGAAAAACCAACAACTAAACTACTATGCAATTGTTCACTGGTGAGATGCTTTTAAGTTCAATAACTGAACTACTCCTCCAGGGCTGTATACAGGGAGACTCGTGTGAGGTTCATACATGTAATTAAAATGTGACAACAGCAAAAAGGCGCTATAGATCAAAGGACAATGACGGAAATGAGCTCAAGTACTCATACAGTGCAGCATAAAAACATACATGTAACCTTTATCGCATAAGCTAGTAATGCAATGTATGTAAAAAGGGCTTCAGCAGCATGAGCCCTCTGTACACAAAATAATGTACTGCAGCTTCTAATGCTTCAAGCTTCATGTAGGATCAGTTCAATCTTCACCTCACTAGTCTTCTCTGCCAAGGATTCTTGAAGTTGGTGAATCTGTTGTGAATACTCATCCACCTAATAAAATGCAAATAATATTTTAAAACTTGATGGTCAGTTAATTCAAATTTACCTTTCCATCAATTTCTTATCCTCCTTATCTGGGATAATTCACTTGTCTTATGAAATCAACGAGTCTTATATTGATCCATGCAATTTCTAATAACATTGTTTAGTGCAGTAAACGTATTTTATAAGAGACAGTATTACATATGGCTTTGTTGCATACATTCAATGCAAAACTGTGGCAACATCTCTGATTGCAACACAGGATTCCCGCAATGGTGTGGTCTGGCCGAAACACTGAGCTTTTTTAGCTGACCGGTTATTTAATTTCCAATATTTGTGCATTCACACATAAACCATTAGAGGCAAATTTTTGTGGATAAACAATACACACATTTCTTTAGGCAGGCTTTTAATGGACTGGCAATTTGTATACTCACAAGGGCTTGTCGTTCTTTTCGTGCTTCTCTTTTCACTTCTTTGAGAGCTTGCTGAAGCTTGGAAACCTGCAATAACAAAATACATCCTTGATGAGGCTGCTAGAATGTACATCTAGATACCTGTGTACATGCGTATAATAAAATTATAATGACATTCTATAGTGGCACACCTGCTCATCTTTCTTGCCATCTTCCTGCTTAAGGTAGGTTATGACATCTAGTGTGTCTCTTTCAGTGTTTGACATCTGCATCTGTAGCACGTCATTCTCATACACCAAGCGTTTAGCATTATCTCTGTTTAAAAAATACAATTGTCAACAGGGTGAATATATGACGCAGCAAAGTGTAAACCAAAATAGTGAATAAGACTTTGAAACTCAATTCTCGAGATCAGGATAACAGCAAAACTGTAGTCAATAAATATACCGTCCTGTGGTAGATAAACCTCAACAGAAGTTGGATAAGATGTTCTCCTTGTCATTATTGTGTACACTGTACATGTTCTTGATGCTAGTAAGATTAATAAAGCTTCTTATATACCTCTGATATATGACAATTACCTGTATTCCTGGCGGGACTTTTCCAGAGCTTCCAACTTTGTCTCCCACAACTTTGCATTAGCAATGGCATCCTTGAGAACTGATTCCTTCTTACTCTTTTTGCCTTCCTTTTTACCTTTCTTTCTGTTTAGTTGACAAAAAAAAAAATCTCGACTCAACTTTATGGTTTAGGTTTCTGAATTTCTTAAACGTGTCATTCCTGAATTATCATACATGTAGAATCGACAAGCTCTGTTGCATGAAACACATGGCACTAGACTAGAGCATTGCACTTAACTTAACTACTCTACCTGAGTTCCCAAAGCGTCAACATGGCCATGTTGATCAAAAAATCTAGCAAGGATTATAGGATAACACCAAAACAAAATGTTCCCCCGCCCCCCATAAAGCATCCCCTGGGCTTTTTGTTATGTCAAACAAGCTTATATGTATACGTCTTGAAATATGCAGAGCTTTGTTGATTCAACAAGGAACATTGTACACTTCAGGAATACAGCTCTAGCTGGTCTTTTGAAAAACCAGGAATTTAGTATCTCAGTCGAACCTCGCCTTGTGAAATTATACTGTTATTTTTCGACTTCACGTTGTTACAGTTAAGCCTAAGTTTACATGAAAAACTTGATCTTAAATATTTATATGTACTAAATTCAAGTTTTGATACAAATACACGTACGTTGCTCACATATAAAAAATGACTTTTGAGATAATACATGTAAGTCACAATTAACGTAGTATGAAATAGGCTAGGCTGCTATATTTATATAGCACTGTAACCTTTTTCATATATCCAAGCGTGTGCTCGAAAACTGAAGTTGAGAAAAATTTTAAAAGCTGCGTCGAGCTGAATTGTACAAATTATAAAGTGATTTGCTACAACTCCTTCAAGTATAGTTCTAATACTTCATTCTGTACGAAATTGATGCGTTATATAGCTGCACCTAAACATACCCTCCTTTCTTTGCTTTCCTCCTTTCGCTTTCTTTCCTTTTTTAGGCATTTTATTCTGAGAAAACTAACAATTTCCTCTAGCTGTCGCACTGCCGACCGACTGTTCAAAATGGCTGACCCTGAGAATGTGTTCTCGTTTCCAGGCAACGATTGTTTACAGTCTGACGTTTCAACCAACAGCTACTGATCAGGGTAGGGACAATTAGGGTCAGGGGGGTTAAGTTTCTAACCAAACTGTAGTGCTGCGTCGGTGGGAGTATTACAACATAATTTTGTTTTATCAACCGGATTGATAATGTGAATTGGCCATCGTTAAGAGATTCGGAAGCTGACGTTTCGAGCGTTGACCCTTTGTCGGAGCGATACAGGCTCTATTATGGTGATACAGATGCTTTTATTTGAGCTACCCCTCCCACAGAAAATAAAAATTTATCCGTCTCGACATGAAGTGTCAATTAAGGCTTTGCTCTCCAGAGTATAGAGAGTTCGGCGTCCTGAAAGTCTGGGTACGAGCGGTCAGTTTCTAAAAATAGAAACATTACGTATTTGTGAACATGGCGGATTGAACAGCATTTCAAAATGGGTTAGTATATTTAGCTGTGATCTGAGGTCATACTTCGCAGTTTGTTCGATTTGGAAACAGCTAAAGGTTCTTTGCATTTTCTTTTCTCAATCATGCTTGGTTCAGGGTTTAACAAGCAGAAACTTAAGGTGAACTTGAAGTTGGCAATTAACCGCTTGAAACTATTAGAGAAGAAGAAGAGTAAGTTTGTTTCTTATTCCATGCCATTTCGTCATTTGTTACTCCTTTCTACATTGAACGCCACACCTTTATCTAGTCTTTAGACAGTTCCCCCTTCACATCAGCAACCTTTCACATGCGCAATTCATCCAAAATCGCTTCATGATGTGAACAAAACCTCGCGAGGTTAGAACTCATAGAAATTCCTAATTTTTGCTCCCCTTAATCTAATAAACAGCGGAGTTAGCACAGAAAGCAAGAAGAGAAATTGCTGACTACATAAACAATGGCAAAGACGAAAGAGCAAGAATTAGAGTGAGTAAAAAACATTTTCGCTAAGTGTACCTGTAAAATTAATATTAGCGTACATATAGCTTAAGCTTACAATTGAAAACCCTCAGGAATATCAAAATACTTTATCTGAATATATTTTGTGATGTCAGATTATGCAATGAAAAACTTTTGTTTCTTTTCCTTTCTTGAGTAATGATTTATTAGGTTACGAAAGGTACTATATCTCATTTATTTTTTTTTACTTTTATCTAAAATGACAAACGTCATGTAGGTGTCAGGGCCCCCTTGGCTACATGTAGTTCTCTGAAGATTTAACTGAAGTGCTCCCAATTAATGTAAACAAGGAAAACAATTTTAAAATTTATACTCTATTAATGTGTGAACTGTACTGAAATTTGCCTGATGCACTTGTTATCCTAAGGCCTGGTTTAAACGTCGCATTTTACATGCACCGAATCAAATACTAATTTTAGTCGACTCGAATGAATACGTTCGGCTGATTTGATTTAAACGTCGCATTATTTTGCCGCATAAAATTGCTGAGCGCGAGCGACGTGTTTTAAATTCCCATTAGAGCAAACATAAATTACTTACATAATTTCAATTCGATTCGGCACATGTAAAATGCGGTGTTTAAATCAACTACCGAACTTCAGTCGAATATTCGACTGACTCGCATCGAATTGAAACATGTCGCATTTAATTGATTTAGACGTCGCATTTTACATGCATTTAACTTGGCAATTCGATTCGGCGCATGTAAAATGCGACGTTTAAGGTGGCTGAACACAGTTTTTGATACCTGTTTCATTTACCTTTGCTTCTAAAACCCTTGATCGTGCCAGCAAGCAAGTTAACAACACAAACTTCAACTTTTTGATAATTAAGCTGTCGTATGTGCCGTTACCATGGCAACATGATTAATTATAAACAGGCGTTTAAAATCGGTTTTGTTTATTTGCAGAAAATCTAGTCATTAGATTTTCTTTATAATTTGCATGCAACAAGCTTGTAACGATACTCACATGTTAGCGCTATTTTAATAATAATTTAACAAACAGATCTTTAATTATCCCTCGTTGAAGGTTCACTGGCATATCTTGAATTTCCTTTGTTAAATTTTAATTTTTTTTAATCCTCCAGTTATTTATTTCCTAAAGTATTTTCGCTCTAAATTTCGTGAAATTCTAATGAGTGGTTCTCGAGAAATAGGCGTATATCCGAAAGTCAATTTTTCACTCAATCGCAATTTTTTCGACTTACTACACATGCGCTGCATTTAACTGGGTTCCTTCGGTAACAAACAAAAGCTGGAAATTGCTGGGTTCTTTGCATCGTTACCTTTTCTAACGTATCTTTGTAATGAAAGACTAAAGCCATCAATACACTGCTTTCAATTATAGAGAAAAATAACACAGATAGTGCGAGTGTTGAGTAAATAAAATGATCGCTCTATTGACGGCTTGTTTGTTTGTTGAAATCCTTGTGCACGTGCTGAATTGCATCAGCAAAAGCGCGCGCGAAAACTGTGTTCCGGCCACCTTAAACCAGGCCTAAAACAATTAATCACAATCAATCATGTCTTTATAATAAAAAAACCTC
The DNA here is from genome assembly GCA_019787425.1 of Platygyra sinensis. Taxonomy (NCBI): domain Eukaryota; kingdom Metazoa; phylum Cnidaria; class Anthozoa; order Scleractinia; family Merulinidae; genus Platygyra; species Platygyra sinensis. The sequence goes on along the minus strand of JAHPZR010007948.1, from coordinate 8,850 downwards.
ATATCCCAGAGACAAGATTGGAGACACCACAGTACAGATAACTCTTTAAACACTAGGTTTAGAATGTTTGGGGTTAAGTTTTAGACGAGGGAAGATTGAGAACTTGAAGAGAGATGCTTGTTTGACAAAGCTACATGTACAGTACATGCACATGTCATTTTTATACCTCAGGGGTTTTCAACTGGGCAACTACACTGTACTTTTCACAGGCAGGAAAAACTTTTTTAACTGATCTTCTTTATAAGAAAAATTTTCCTCGAGACTAGATAAGATGGAAAAAATCTTCATCAAGGTCCATCAGTCCCTAATAAGTGAAACCACTGATACAGTCTGTACCTGACAAGTAACCAAGTATTTACAATATATTTTTTGTTTACCTGCATTTTCACAAGGTGGAGCACATCATCAGAGAGGACTACTTAGTCGAGGCTATGGAGATGCTAGAATTGTACTGTGACTTACTGTTGGCAAGATTTGGTTTGATTGAGACTCAACAGTGAGTAAAATTCCACTCAAGCTTTGTTGTTGGTGGTGCTACATGTAGTAATTTTATACATGAACATGGAGCATTTAACTTAAATATTCAATGATTAATCTGTATTCATTTTGTTAACAAAGATATTGCGATGAAGGAATGGTTGAGGCAGTAACAACATTGATGTGGGCTGCACCTCGCCTGCAATCAGATGTTCAAGAGCTAAGAGTGGTAAAGGATTCTTGTGTTTATATTTTTTTCTTTGTCAAGTAGAGCTCTACATATTTAGACCATCAATCAGATTTCTTTTGCATTGATTACTTTATTATAAAACTTAAGGGACTTTTTACACTTTGCTTGACTTGTGTTTTATTTCTGATTTATTGCTGAGTGTGAGTAAAGAAATACAGTTGAACTCTACTAATTCGAACTCTCGAGAGAAATGATATAATAAAAAAATAGTTGAAAATAGCAAGAATTTGAAAATACATGTCGCCAGTTACTGTAGTAAATCACTGAAGGGCAAATCTAAGGGAAAATTGGTCTTGAGTTCAAAATAACAGGTAATTCAAAATAACCACATTTAATTTAGCGGGACAACTGTATTTTCAGTGTTCTGTAGTAATTTATTATTATTATAACTTTTTTTTATGTATTTGCCCGCAGGAGACTTAATGTACATTATTAAAGAACAGAATGTAAGATATTATTTGAAAGAAAAATAAATGGAGTATGATGTTTTGGTAATTGGTCTTGTTGCTATTATCAGAAGACTTAGTTCAGGAAAATATTTATAAGTACATTTGCCTGCACTACATTGTAAATTGAATCAATTTTAATTGTTCTCTTCAATTCAAAACAGATTTCTGACCAGCTTGGCTTGAAGTATGGCAAAAAGTTTGCTCATGAAGCTAGTGTGAATGCCAATGAAACAGTGAATGCAAGAGTAAGATTCTTTATTTTTATTTATTTATAATTTCAAGTTGTAGATTTGAAAAGAAATAGATGATATTAAATTAATAATTGAGGGTTATGAATGCAGTGTTCTCATTAGACAAGGGGGCCTGGGTACCAGTGCTGGATACACATCGAGTCAATATCTGCCTCCTTAAGTTTAAAACTAGATCGTATAAAGAATTTCATGTCATGCTTTCTCTTCTGCTTCCCTGTGCTTTCCTATAAGTGTCCTTTTGCGGCAAAATTAATGAAACTGCTGTGAATGACGACTGTGAAACATTTTAGTTGAGCAAATTTTCCAATCATGTGGTAACTCATTTTACAGTACACCATTCCTGACCAACTTAATTGGCATACGTTAATTATTAATCATGTTTCAATGACATTTAGTTTATACCGTTGGAGCCTCTAATTCAAATTCTATTACCAAACAATTACACTGTATTTCCAGTTATTACATCTGACTTTATTTCCCCTAGATTTGGCAAAGTCCCTTTCTCTCCCAGATCCTGCTCTAATTACCAGCTATTTGTTTGATCGTCCCCACTTACCAAGAGCTTGGAACAGGCTAGTTTTCTCGGGCGTCTGATCACTATCAGCTAATTTAAACAGGTCCAGTGGTTCCAAACTCTCTGCTTTTAAAAACTGATTTTGTGATAAAACTATGGTTGATAAAAGTACACATAGGTTTAAAGAACAATCATGTAAGGGTGAATTTTGTTGTGGTTGAAGAAAGATCAGCACACCCCCTCCCCTAGCTACCCACAATATATTTTCATGACATAATTTTTATTCATACAGTAGTTTTATTTCTTAATTTACAGCTTATCTTAAAACTGAGTCCTCAGCCACCACCAAAATCGTTAGTGGAGAATTATTTAATAGAGATTGCTCGCAGCCACAATGTAGCTTTTGAGCCTGATCCATCTGTTATTGAGGTAGGTACAGTCTGTTTCGTACATTTAACTTATAAACTAAGTATGTGAGGCGCATACTGGGGGAATACCGGCCCAAGGTCTTGGCAGTATGGACCAAGTGGCTAACAAGGTCCAATCCATGGGCTGATGTCCTCCCAGAAAAGTCGGAAAGCAAACCTGATCAATTTATTACATGACTGAAAATGTCTTGAAATAATGGCATGATTACAGACTGAAAACTCTGCTACCCTAAGCACACATTTGACTCTTGACATTCTCAACAGAAAGAAGGGCAATCAAGAGAAGTTGAAGAAAGAGAAAACATGTTTACAGGCTTAAGTTAATTGTTTTCTTGTATACAACCCCCCCCCCCCCCCCCAGGAATTTCCATTCCCTTCTGTGGGGGGATATGGAATATTTTCTGGAACTGCAGATTGGCTACCTGAGTGGGCAAGAGGATGCTTGGAGCTATCCACTGTGTCCCATAGGAAACGTTTTCCAAAAGTCTTATAATAATAAACCCTTTATTAACCAAGCATGTCCAGTCGAGATGGCTGGATACTGACCTGGTTCACTTTTTTTGTGAGTTTAAGGAACTTGAGGCCATCTAGTCTATTCTCAGTCCATAAACACAGAAATAGGCCAATTTCCAGTCATCTTGACTGAACAGGCTTGGTCAGTATAGTGTATACACCATGCTAGAAAAGGGTTGTCACTAAGTGCTGGCTGTTGGCAAAATTCGCCTACTGATAAAGAGGTGATCGTCCGCTAGATTTTTGGCGGGTTACTAGGTCACTCGGTAGAGGGCAATGAATAGGAACCATATCAAACTGTCTACATGTAAATGAAAAGTTTGGAATAAATTCCTGACTACCTTGAGTATCGGAGCCAGTATAATGAGTTAAGTAGTTGGAATATAATCTTGTTTTGAGCACATGTTTAGCGTGTTCTCTTTCCTTGTAATAAATCCACCATCTTGTAAACATAGAGCTTGGTAGTCCCGCATTTTAGGTGTTGTGAAAGATTGGAGACAAAATTCATTCCAGGACCCTCGTAGAAAATTGTAACCGGTTGAATCAATAAAAATCTTAGCCAGGAGACTATTTTCTTAGATACAACCCTGCTAGAAGGAGATACTATGGGTGATCAAGAATCAAATTGCCTTTCTTAAGTTCTAATTAAGACACTCAATTATGGTAAAAAAAAAAAAGAAAACTGACAGAAACGTCTTTCCAACAAAATGTTCTTTAGATTGCAGTTACTATTAATCTGCATATAACAATATTCTGCCAAATTTTTAATAATCTTTTTTATTATTATTTTAGGACAGTGCGTTGTCACTTGACGATGTGAAACTTGGGCCACCAGGTGATAATAGCTCTGGAGGAGGACGCGGAGGAGGCGGAGGAGGAGGCGGAGGTCGTATTGGGTTTGAGGGGTACGGTGGAGGCTTTGACGGACCTGGTATGCCTTCTATGACAGGTGGCAGTATGGGGTATGCCTACCCTCCACCATCACATGTAAGTCAATCTGTGCGAGTTGCACTCCGTGGCTATTAACTTAAGATGGTGAACTTGCCAAGGAGGGGTTGTCTCAACTAGTCCTTTTTACAATACAGACATCGCCCTTTCATGAAGGGTCAGGCTCCGAGCAGAGTGACTGCCTGTGAGTGATTTTGCCCATCTTGTACATGACAATCTAGAGGAAAGGTTTTCTTATAAAGAAGTCAAGTTCTAAAAATTTTGCCCACCTGTTGAAACCCATTGCCTTCCTGCTAAAGACATAATGAACCTTGCACGCTCTTTCAGAGACAATGCTTTTTCAAATTCAGTACAACTGAACAACATGTAAAGCCCTGGCCAAACGGACCGGCAAGTAGTCACAAGTGGACACAAGTTGAACTTGAGTAGAGACTTGCGTTGGGTGGCCAAGCAGAATCGCAAGTTTCCTCACAAGTACTCGCAAGTCGCCATTAAAAAAAAAGATTTTAAGGGAGACTATCCTCTATTTCATTGGCTAATAATAGGTTAATGGACGTCAGTCGACTTACGTTGACCTGGGTTGGGTTGCCAGACGGTGAAAAACTTGCTCTGACTTACGTGCAAATTTAATCTCGACCAAAGTGAGCGCAAGTTATCGCAAGTCAACGCAAGAGTGTGCAAGGCCTGGCCAAACGGAGTCGCAAGTAGACCCAAGTTTATAACTTTCGTCTACTTGGATGAGAGATGGCAGTCAAGCAGTTTGCCTCCACTTCAAGCAATCCAGGTTTGAGCCCTGATTTAGGACATTGCGTTGTGTTCTTGGGCAAGACACCGTTCTCTAACAGTGTGTCTCTCCACCTGAGGGGTATAAATGGGTATTGGCATATTTTATAATGGAGCAGTAACCCTCTGTTGGACTACCATCTCACCCAGAGGAGTAGAAATACAGTGGAACCTCAATTTAACGAAGTCGCTGGGGACCGGCCAAATTTGTTCGTTAAATGGAGGGTTCGTTATAACGAAAACCTCGATATAACGAATTTGAGGGAAAACGACCAAAATGTTCGTTATATCGAGGTCATAGTTAATGATTGATTTGTAACACAGGTGACTTCTGTAGAAATACTTTAGTGCCGATGTCTATGACATATAATAAGCCGTCGACTGAAAGGTTGCTGTCTCTTTACGATAAGGATTAAAGGATTTGTCGACTGTTAATCTGTTCAGCGTTTATCTTCTGTCGCGTGTTGACATTGTAATTCGTTATATCGAGATAGATTTTACGTTTGGGCTTCCGGATTATGCTCGTTATATCGAAGTTCGTTATATCGAAGTTCGTTATATCGAAGTTCGTTATATCGAGGTTCTATTCCATACATTTTACTGTAATTTTGGCCGGGACGTAGAATATCGTTCATTATATCGAGGACTTCGTTAAATAGAGGTTCGTTAAATTGAGGTTCCACTGTACTCCTAGTGGATTCCTGTTACAGAAACTGGAGATTTGCTCTAAAAAAGTTGGTGACATAGATTGCAACTTAGTATGGCCATATGAAAGATGTAAATTACTAGTATCCAGCGCTTAAATATTCATTTGACCTGAGAGCCTGATCATTGCTATAACTTTACAGGGAAATACCCCACCCTACCCACCAGGACCAGCAGAAGTACCACCACCCACCTACCCATCAGAGAAGAAGTTACCCCCCTACCCAGGGGAGCCTCTTAATAACTTTAATGCTGGGCCTCCACCACCAGGTAAGGACATGCTTTGTAACATAGCTTTATTTTTCCTTGACCAGTTTAGCAGGAGTTAGCTTTACGAAAAGGCTAATGGCTTCAACTAAAATATCCCTACCACTGACAAATTATCGATCTTGCAGTACCATACGAGTCTTCTTTTTTTCAGCCACCCATCAACCTGCTGCCCCCAGTGCACCACGCCCCTCATCAGGGCCCAGTTTTCCGGACCTTCCTGCTGTACCTACAGATTTACCCAATTTACCTGACAGTGTCCCAGGGGGAAACAGTGCCGGTGGCGAAGATGTAGACTTTGACGATCTAACTAGAAGATTTGAGGATCTCAAAAAGAAGAAGTAGAGTTTGATAATGAATATAGCAACATTTTTTAATACACTATGGCTGTTACTTACTAATCAGCAATTTTTAACTGTGGCGCCTATGCAGCTGTATGTACCTTCGGTTTATGACGTTTTAGCACTTGAGCACTAAATTGTTATCAATACGCGATTTCTCCTCATATTGTCAATACTTTATTCAGCATTTATATGATGTGAATTTTTCAAGTGATCACAAAAGGCAAATTTTCTGTATGCAAAATCTTCTGACGATATAGCTTCTGTCAACCATAAGATAAATGTGTATGGAGGTCAGTGATGAGAATAAGTATAGAAATATATTTTGCATGTGCACTTGGCTTAATTGGCACTTGAAGGATTAAGGGTAGAATTGTTCAAACCTGTAGAAACTACCGTTCTTGCAGTTTATAATGTCATTATAGAACTGGGAATGAAGAAATTTCCAAGTGATGTAATATAAAGTTATGCTCTTAGGAATGTTCTACCCTTCGACTCTGTGAAATCCTGGGTATTGTATGACCTCATTGGTAAAATAAGCACAACTTCATAGATAACTTAAGGCTATAAAGATAGAGCCAGTGACCTCCTACCTAAACAAATAAAGCAAACAAGAAATCTTTGATGGTACATGTACATTGCCGAGACCTAACAAAACCAAAGAAGTTTCTTCTCTATGCCATTTTGACTCCAAGGATTTGCTTTGTTCCTTCGATCGTTTCAGGTCTTTAGTTTTTTGTTTTTTTTTTCACTTAACATGTCACTAATAAACTGTATGTACCATGTACTTGTATAATATTATGGCTGGCAAACGTTTCAACCGTTAAAACGAGAATTCTGATTGGTTGGCTGAGCTGTCCGGATTGATCAATACGGACCGGTCGGTAAGATGGACCGCTCACAAATTAATTTCGGAAGTTTGCTTTTTTCTAAACATGACTCGAAAAAAAAAAAAAAAGAACAATTTGTCCTCAAGTAGAAATGTTTTCCCTTCATGTCTAGCGAGTGGCATGTTCGGCCCTAATTGTCGTCCAGAAAAAGAATACTGGATCCAAACCGAACTGGGTTGTTCAATCAGATAACTGCTGCCTTTTTATAATATCTAGCCGAATTGAAGGAATAAAGGGAAATGGTCAGCAATCTAAACAGATGTCCATGTTGTCTGAATTGGTAGAAATAACTTCCTATCTCTTCCTATCCTCCTTCCGCCCGCCCGGTGTTCGGGAGGTCATGGGTTCGATTCCTGTCGGGGACTCAGATTTTTCTTTGTCCCACGCTCGTGTCATGTTGAATATTTCAGCTTTCACATTTAATTACCGAGCTCAAAATTTACCATCTTCATTCACTTATCACTAACTTCCTACAAGTAGATCTAACAAAAAAAAGTACAAGAAATTTTGAGGAAAAACACGGGGAGTCCAAAGAGTGTCTGCTAAGGAGCCTTCTTCAACTTAGATCCTACGTCACTAATTCAACTCGCTTGTTATTGAAAACTATGCAATTTAAGGAAAAGAAAGCAGTTTCCGTGTTTCTATCAAGTGTAATCTTGTAGAATTCTAGTCAGGCGCCGATCTAAGTGGTTTCGACCGATTTCCAAAACAACGTGCGTACGAGTGTCGAGGAAGCAAGCTTCTACAGGGTCAGGGGATATGTTCCCTTAACTTAGTTTGACTCCCTAAAATTCGATGCACTAGGAGCTGCTAAATGAGCTATAGTTTAGGGGTATACCTACTATTAGTAGAAGGTACGTGTTCATACACTTTTTAGTCGAACAGTTTTGCATTTTTAAAGCAATTTCTCTCAAAAATGTCTACCTTTAATGAGCTGACCAGTGGCTTTCAAATGGTATATTGTACACACGCACTGTCTCTATTTGCCGATTTGGAAAAACTGCTGTTTGCCTTGGGGGGATAAGGCGGGATAAATGAAATGATACAGCCACAAGGTATCAGATTTCCTTACCCTTTCATATACTCCAACCCTTTGATATACCTGAAGCGCGAAAAGGGAAGCCGGCCCTTTCGAACAGAGCCTCCCGGTACAAGATATTGGTGAGGGAGCACCTTCCCCCACGCCCTTCAACCCGGGTTCGACTTCGAGGGAAAAAAAAAACACGACTGCGTCATGAAGCAACTGAAAACGAATTGTAACCGGGGATTCAGGGATAACACTATAGATGGTTGGATAAACAAGCACGACTTTCCTTGCACATTCCATTACCATTCTGTCCGCTTTTAAAAGAGTAACAAACAAGTCAAAATAGTAAGGCGTATAATTATAAAACCATTTTAAGAAAAGCAATTAACACAAGTCTGAAAGAACATTATACTAACCTAATGCTATACGAACTTGCATGGCATAAACGACGCAAATATACTCCTCAAAAAGCGATTTCAAAAAAAAAATGTATATATATCATCTAGCACTAAACCTCTAAATTGTCTCATCAATTTTCGACTCAGTATAGAATTCTCTTCGAAACATTTCTCGTAAATAAATTTTCTATTTCAATTTGTCACATTATCCCTTTAAAAACACAGGAGACTACTTCTATATCCGATTTGCCTTTTCTATTAAATTTAAAACAACTTCTCTTAAATTACCATTTCTCGGATTTGCTCAACTTAAACTGAGTAAAGTTAATGTATCAAGTCTTAAGAGTCTGTCCACGAGAGGACCAGGCAGACGTGACACATGCCATCTCACCGATTTCTCTCAAACTTTCACAGATGATTAAGGTCATTAAGTTATTCAAGAGCCCAAAGTAGTTTGGTCTCCCAGTCAATCCCTGGGGTATTAGGGCTTTCACATCAAATCCCAGGGATAAAACGCCGAAATTTGCTCCAAAATTCCACTTTCAACAAAGATTCCTCACAATAACAGAATGCAGTGAATTTTAATCGAATTTCATCTAGCAATTCTTT